>JANHFS010001943.1:309521-323161 GCA_032467975.1 Trimeresurus albolabris
AGTGTTGGAGAAGACTCCTGAGAATATCATAGATAGCCAAGAAAACAAACAGATCCTAGGACATATCAATCGAATTCTCACTTGAGGCACAAGTAACCAGCTTAAATTATTATGCTTTCATAGACCAAGAGCAGAGGCAATCTTCTCTTTGAATAACAGAGTACTGCTATTTGGTCGGTCCAAAAGGAGCCCTTATGGCAGACCTTTTATAAAATGAAGCCAAAGGCTTTTTATGCCCCATTAATATTTTCTCAGTAACTGATAAAAGTTCAGTCAGTGGCACAAAACTGATTGTGTTCAATGGACTTTTTACCTCAAAGGCCACATTCATATTGAAGAATGTGCTGCAAATGAGGAACTTTAAATCACCATCTAGTTTTACTGCCCATTTCTACCCATTAATGGCAACCAATTAACTTCTTAGTGATCACAATTCAGTCTTTTGTTGATTAATCTATGAACTGAATAATTTTGTTTGTTTCAATCTTTAAAAATGTGAAAATAATGGCTCAGTTCAGATAGGAAAGCACTACATATTTCTAACTAATTTATTATACAAATGTGTGCTCCTATAATAACTGGAAATTACTCTTTTCTTAAATAGATTTCCATTTGTTTCCACTTTTATGTATCCCAAACAACTAAAACTTTTAAAATACATGCTATTGTAATTTGAACAAACTCTATTTCAGGCTGTTTCTGGGAATTTTATTTATTTGATATCACTTTTTTTAGCTTCCTAAATGTGTAGATGTGAATGTGATTCCTTAAATAGGAAGAAAAACTTCCATATCCCAGAATTTCTATACACAGATTTTATTGACATATCCTGAAGGTCAGAGAGACTGAGGCCTATCAGTGGCCTGGATTAATAGTACTTTACTCTAAAATGTAATAATATAATAAATTAACACCACCTGTGGGAGATGAGCAGGATAAACTGGAAGGGTGGGATTAAATACACCATCAGTTTGAAATCAACTTCTATTCTTGGTAATTTTCACCTAACACCATCCTATCAAACCCCATCCTATTCTTCAGGCATATTTGCATCATGGACAAGCTCATACAGTAGGCACAAAACATATGAATAGAGCATTCATTTTTAAAGCAAATATGCATCTATTGATGAGATAAGGGAAACTGAGATATTCTACTCATTCTGGTTCCAAGTTTTCATTTCTCTTTCTTCCTGGAAAAAAAATTACTCCAGATTTCTAAATTGGGAGGCACAACTCATGATTCCTCATGCCTTCGATTCCTCATGTTTAGCCTATGGCAGTGCCCTTCTGGCTGCCTCTGAAGAGTATTTGGAAACTTCAGATGGCTCATGTGACAGCAGCAGCTGCAATAATGGATGCACCATGGTACATTGTCCCAGTGTGATTGGATTCTTTTAAAAGTGAAGGTGTATTTAGGTTTGTAAGAATGGCAATTCTGTTTTATAACTATAAATGATGAAGTCATTTACAACAGATATATACACCACAATCCCAATGGTAGGTTTACTCCTAAAACTCTCTCCCAGGGATTATTCCTCTGTAGCTATCCTGTTATTTTACTTCCTTCTGGGCTTATCAAGAGATTGAGGGGGAAAAAAGGAATTTGCTGGATTTACTGCAGAGTGCACAGCATGGTTTTATGTCTTCTCCTGGATCTGGTCCATCAACCACCTTCTCCTCCACTAGGCAAAGAACCTCTCTCCAGGTGTTGTGACCAGTTCTTTGCCAGAGAACAGGACTTCAGCCAATGAAAGCCTATTCCCCTTTATCCATGTAAGGCCTTGGGTGAAAATGCTGCCTATAGCCAGCTGATTTCCTCCTTCCTACCTTGGATCTTTGGTGAGATCTTCCTGGAGGGAAGACAAGGAAGCCACCCCAGAAGCTGGCTGAGGAATCCTGGGAGTTGAAGTCCACAAGTCTTAAAGTTGCCAAGGTTGAGGAGCCCTGCTCTACTCTCTTCTTTTCTTCTCCAATTTTGAGTGAGCAATTGTGGGTTAGCATGTCCCCCTAGTAACTGAGGAGGTAGATGCCCCCAGGGCTCTATTCCCAGCACCTATATATCAGACATGGCCAATGAGACTGCTGTCTCTACATCTCCCCCCAGTAGTCCTGACAAGCAGTTAGAGCATAGCTGCAGTTCAAAGATAGAAATGGGCTTCTAGCCTATTCCAGATGGTTTGTGCCCATTCCACTAGATCTGACAGAATAGACAAACTCTGGGTCCCTGTGGTGAAACCTGCTGGGGCTCAGAAGCATGTCTTCTCTGCCATTCTTCCTGCCTTGTGGAATAACCTCCCCCAGAGATGTGGATAGGCCTGATCCTAGTGGCTTCAGGAACATGAGGAAGACCTCACTTTTCCCCAGAAAAATACCAGGATGCTAATGGAGCTCTAGATTGATTGTATGTGACCTATGGATCTTAAGATTTTTAATGGAAACTTCAACTTATCGTTTCCCCCATCTTGATAATTGCTCTACACTTTTTTTCTTTGTTCATTGCCAAGAGCTTATTAGTAATTGAGTAGCCATATAAATGGGTTAAACAACCAAACAAGTAAGACTTTGATGCATGCAAGTGAATTTGCTCTGCATTCGAAAAATGACCCGTAATATCACAATACATCTAATCATGAATAATTTGTGATAGTGCATAAGGCCTATAAACAAGGCCCAGTTTACAAAATTATTATAAATATTTGGGCAAAATCTGTCTCATTAATAGCAACCCAACTAGATGTTTCTGTTCCTTTAGAAATCTATTAAAGATTAAAATAAAGAAGACTAGCTGTTGTTATTTTTCTTTTTTCCTTGCTTTATAAGATGCAAATGAGCCATACTCTGAATAATTTAATCCCAGGTGCAACTTCTCAAGTGTGGAATGAATAGAGCAGTTAAATTTTGGAAAGATAATTTCTCACATGCAGATCAATCTGTAGCTACCTATATTTTTTAAAATTCATGCAAAGGATTGCTATGAAGCTGAGAAGCATTAATTAATATGTTTTTAATATTATTCATTCATTCATTCAACTCTATAGCAACTCTGAAAACCTTATAATTAATTTTAAAAAAATGTAACAGAAAAACATATGTATTGGGGAAATTACAGTTGACAGGAAGATAAAATAAATTAAAAGAGAAACGAAAACAAAGGGGCTCATGCACCCTCATAGCCCAGGGTCTGGGAGAACTACCAAATCTTTTACAGTTTGCTAAAAGTTGAAAAAATGGAAGCACTATGGATCTCCAAGAAAATACTACTGGGTCCCACAAGTAACATGGCTAAATCTACAGGACATGGAATATGTCCAGCTGACCTCACCATATGGGTGGAAACATGGAGGCAGGCATTCCCTCAAGTAGCTAGTTTAAATATGCAAGGATGAACAGTACTACTAATCCATAATCATTGTCAACATTCTCAAAATAGCTGGATCTGACCTCTGCCAGAGAAGATGTCTCTCAAAGGATCACCATTAATGGTCACCATTTAGCAGCAGCATAACATTGTACGTGAGTAAACATGGCATATATCTCCTGCTATTTCTCAAAAATGTATTTGTCATTTCGTTTGATTGACACAATATTCTCAGCTCTTTATCTCTGGGGAAATGTTGCAATTTTCTAGGCTGAGCCTTAGGCAAGTACATTTCAGTATCCTCTCCAAAGAGGCATAAAATAATCACCCACTAAATGTCTGTGTGGCATGCTCTTTACTTCACTTAGGAAGCAAAAACTTTTGTTTTTATAAAGTTTCCAGTGATTTACATGGTGTTGAGACACACAAACACCATAACTCTGGAGCACCAGGAATGAAGAGTGCACAAATAAAAAATAGCTATCGATATTTCAGCTAAGTCAACCCACATTCCTACAAACAGAATGAGAAAGTAGGGAGGGGGCTCTTCCTGCTCCATGACATTGTCTGCCTCAAAACCAATATTCTCTTACATGATTTATTGTGTACCCTTACCTGAATAGAGAATGTGAAAAGAGAATATATTTTTTTCTATCACCTCCATATTGGGGGCTGATAACCTAGAAACTACTGGCCGGAAATTAATATTTCTGACTGATCAAATCCATGTTTATTTCTCTTTTGTATCTGCATAAGCAAATGGGAAGGATCAGGAAACAGCCCCAAAGCCTAGATGTATCATTCAATAGATACCTTTGGACTAAATAATACTGGCAAGATTTTGTCATAAATGAGAGAATAAAATTCAAAAGTGAGGATCTAGAATCAACCAAATAAGTTAATTTTCATTTTGCTTGACTTGTGCAATTCACTCCACCTTTTTTATGCATCCATCAACATTCCCATATGTATTATTATAATAAGAATTGCTGGATGGTTTTGTGATTTCTTGGTGGATAAAGTTTCATTTACATTTATTCTGGGCAGGATATCAATTCAACAGGATCCAATGTGATTACACAAGCTAGATTGCATGATGTTTGTTTGTTTTTTAACTTGCTGTAAGCCGCCCTGAGTCCGCTAGGAGAAGGGCGGGGTATAAATTTAATAAAACCTAAACCTAAAACCATATTGTCTCAGATTCTTTTAAGTTAACTACATGTGAGGAAGTGAATGGAGCTCTTGGTAGTCTGTGATCTGAGGCTTTTTCTGGCATGTTCAGTGAGTGGGTAGGTGAGTTATTAAATCAGACAAATTGTCAATTGTCATTGAGGGAGGAAGTAATGGCAAAGAAAAAGATAGTTGTGAGCCTACTTTCGAAGAACCCTATCCTAGAGCCAATGGTTTACAACACAGGTGTCAAACTAGCGACATCACGTGACGTGTCGCGACGTGTTGCAACTGTTTTCCCATGGCCGGCAATGGGGTGGGTGCAGTTTTGGCGTGATGCATCCGGCCCGTGGGCTGACAGTTTGACACCCCTGATTTACAATAACTACCATCCTGCCTCCAATCTTCCCTTCCCAAATCTCACAGGTGATCCAGTAAAATAAAATGGTTGATGATATTGAAAGCCAGTGAAGAGTCTAATAGAACCAGAAGTATAAAGTATCCCTTTATATCACTAACCATAGATTATCTAAGAAAGCTGGAGGTTAAAGGCACAGTTTTGTAATGGTTCTTCTCCTATCTGAGTGGGTAGTTTCAATTTGTAGCCATAGGAGAATAGCAATGATATCTTTGATTATTCTAGTGCAGAATATCTTAGGGCTCAATACTTTCCCCCATGGTGCCTAGTATCTACGTATATAAAGCTACGAAGAGATATTAACTATTGGTGTGAAGTGAGTTATCATCAATAAACTGGTTTTCAGCTATATATTGTCACCTAACTTCAACTGGGAATGATGTGGAAACTGTCAGATCTGGAAGGAGTAAAATAAGCTTTGATTAAAACCTTCCCAGACTGAATTACTATCCATCAGATTATGTCTGGTCATTCTTGATAGGATCCCACTCCCCATGAAGTAGTTGGTGCATAACTGCTGTATCTAGACAACATCAATTCCTACCTTTGATTGTATATTACATTCATATTTCATTCATAATTAAATATATAACTTCATTTCTCTACATGCATTCATCAACTTCCTCCCACAAGATCAATCCATCTTTATTCAGATCTATTATAGACTTATGCTTTCTCATGCTTTCTCAGCACATAATACCTATTTTACTTTCATTCATTTCTGCTCTTTAACATTTACTCCTCTTACATTCCTAGTCTTTCCATGTGCCATAGTTATCACCAGATAGCCCTATTTTTTAAAAAAATGTTGATAGCTTTGGTTATTTTGAAATGTTTCACATAACACTTTTTAAGAAAGATAGAAAAGATCTAGAAAATGTGTAAATATGTATGATTAGTCTTAGTCATGTCACATGCAGATTCCCATATAACAGTGAAGACAGTATTGCTAATTTTGGTATATATTAGCTACAAGCACAAATAAAGCTAAATCTCTATCTCCACTATCCATCAAAATTCCAAACACAAATATGATACCATATTTTAAATTCAGGGCTAGATAAGATACACTGCACATAGAAATTCATATTAATATTTCTTAAATAAAAGAACTAATGTACATTAACATTCAATGACAGTACATTAATTGGGATTATGTACTGTTAAGTGTATGAGTTTAAAGGTGGTGGGTGCAGCACTGCAGTGGTGATAAGTGCAGCATAGGAAGACTTGAAAGAGCAAGTTAGGGTTAGATTGTCATGAAGAAAATTTATGAATGTGGTCACTAGGAATCAAAAACAACTTTATGGCACATAGTCACTCGATCAATTAATTATAGTGTTTATTCTAAATATTAGGGTTATATGCATTTTGAAAATCATTTGGAATCTGTGCTTCAGACTCTGTGAAAACACTTCTCTTCTACAGCACATAGCATAGATATGCACCACTCTCAAACATGATTATGGGCTCTGCTGGTTGAAGTAAAGATGCAATGAGATTGCATGAAGGAGACAAAAAAGGATCAGTTTCCTGAGCAATTAAAGGAATGTTTGGAAAGGAAAGAAGGTGATTTTCATAAGCTGACTCAGAAAATGTTCTGCTCATAAAGAAGCTAGAAGAACCGAAATCCTCCTTCTGATAACTGAAGACAAAAATGTTCCTGAAGTCTGAAGGGATCATGTTTGTGTTGGGCAAAGAGAGATCCAGAGAAATGGGATAGGAGCAAAGATCCTGCGACACTGAAACTGTTGACAAGATCTGCCTGATTGTGAATGACTCCATTAAACCAAAGACACTTACATGAGAAAAGAACCAGGCTCTCCAATGTGTATTTTTTCAGCAAATTCTCCAACAAATATCTAGCGGATGGAGGGAATATAAACCTACACATAAATCATATAAAATATATTATGAATCAGGCTTGAGTGACTAAATAGGAAGAAATGCTTTCATTTTAAATTCATTGCATAGAAGTTAACAAGTTATGATATAGAAATGAAAGAGAAGGAATTAATTTTGTGATAAATTGCTTTCCTGACTTAACTTTTGGTAATTGTCAGAGCTAAAATGTGATTGTTAGTCTAGAATATGCTTTTAAGGCAAGAAAAAAGTATGGAAATGCTTCACATGCAGTGGCTCAATTTTCCTAGAAAAAGGAACAGGACAAACCTGTTAGATTGTATACTAGCACTAGTGATTCACCTTAGACATCTCAGCCCAGTATAAGAAAAGGCCAGAAATGATGTGAGAAGAACAGGGTCATCTGATGGCATCTATTTTGATTCGCTAGTTTCTAATTTCATAAAAGGGAATAAATGTTCTTTGAACTGAATGAGTTTAAATTTGGCATTTACTTGGCATACGAACAAAAGATCACTGCAGTCAGGAAAAGGTTTATAAAAGTCTTTTGTGCATTAGGCAAATGAGAGAAGTTCAGTTTAACTATTCAAGGTGCTTTATATTTGCCAGATCTGGAGTTAAGTCTGCTCCCAGTAAACTACAACACAGATAAAAGAAACTGATATAAAATTTGAAGGCAATCACTGTGATTTAACTGAGAATACTCATACAAGGCATCTTCTAGAACACGGGTATCAAACTCATGATGTCACGTGTCGTGTTGCGATGTATCATGACTTTTTTCCCATTGCCGGCAAGGGGGTGGGCACGGTTTTGGCGTGACGCATCTGACCCGCAGGCCGGCAGTTTGACACTCCTGTTCTAGAAGAAAGGACTAGATTGTGTAGAAGATAAAGCAAAGGCAGCAAGGAACTGTAATCCCCCAAAATATATAATCTAATGGCACCAGAGAATGGAGTAGACAGAGACTCAGATGTTTGCTTAGCCAAAAGACTAAAATTGCAACTGTGTGAATTGTCCCAGATTGTGTAGCAGCCAAAGGCACTAAGCAGATACACATGAAAAGAAAGAGGCAAAGAAGTCATTAGAATTAGTGGACCGTGACATTTATGGGCCAATATATGTTACCATACCAAATGGAAACACATACAGTGTCTCCTCTCATTAATTGATGATTACACATGATGTGCAATTTACTATATGGTCAGGGAAGAGTACTGGATAAATATAAAGAATATGTGTCTGTAAGCAATATATTTGCAAGAAAGTCTTCAGTACTTTAAACAGAGAGTGAATATATATCAGGCAAAGAAGAGCAAAGGTTTAGTCATAATGACCTATACCCCAGGACAGGATAGTGTGGCATAAAGGAAAAAATATTCTTTGACTGAAATGATGAGTCTGCAAGATGCAGACCTCACAGATAAATTTTGGGGGGAAACTGTTAACAAAGCAAACTGCTTACAGAACAGGTTGATAAGAAAGCTACAGATGCAACATTAGAAAATCCAGCCTAAGCTAAAATAAAAGTATTTCATTCTAATACGTATTCATATGAGAGAAAGAAAGAGAAAGAGAAAGAGAACTGAACTCCAGAAGAGAACTGAACTCCACCATACTATAATGGTTAGAGGTTCTTAGATACTTCCTTAAACTATTAAAATATGCAGTGTTGCTTATTTTGCTGAAACAGACCTTCTGTATCCCGCAGTAAATGTTAACATACAGTATGTACTACTGTAGAAAGGCCTCAAGAGCTTGCATGCAGGGAAATCCAGAACAGGCAACTTTATGTCTTCTAAATACTTTGGACTTTAATTCCCAAGCAGTCATGGCTAATGGCAAAGACTTGTGAGAGCTATAATCCTAAACTTCTGAAGGCAATCAATTTGCTGATCCTTATAGGAAATTCCAAAATTCTTGTTGATGTATTTCAGTTTTTGCTAGTTATATAAAAATTAATACAAGCTAATATAAGGTAAGGAATAAAAAGGCAAAAGAAAGAAATCAAAGAGGAAGGAAAAAGTGCAAGAAAAGAATAAAAGTTTTACATTTAGGCAGGAAAAATCAAAGGTACAATACAGATTGGGCAAGACCTGGCTTAAAAACAGTAATTGTGAAAGGGACCTTGGAGTCCTAGTGCAGAGATCCCCAACCTATGGGCTGTGACCCACTACCGGGCCGCAGCCCCTCGGCTGCCAGGCCGCATGAGTAGATGGGCAGTGTACCTGCATGTGCGTATGCTCACCCCCCCTCGTGCCACTGTTGCCGCAAGTGTTCTGCGGGCAATGGCAGTGCCACTAGTATTGTGCAGATGGCAGCAGTGCAGCAAGTAGCAGTGGGCTGCAGTGTGATCCTTGCATGGGGCAGCGGTGCAATCCTCACACTCGGTGTGGCATTGCTGCGGGACACAGTATGAGCCTCGTGCAGTGGCGGCGATGCGAGCCTTGCACAGGGGCAGCGGTGTGAGCCTAGTGGTGGTGGCGCCACAAGTCTCACATAGGCGCCGCCATCAATGAGTGCCTTGCATACATGCTTGTAGCCCCATTTGCATCATGCGCATGCTCACAGCCTCTTTGTATGTGCGTGCGCACTTGTGGCCACATTCACATTTGCGCATGTGTGTGTAAGGTGCCTGCCCCTTTCTCTCCCACTGGGCTGCCAAAACAAAAAGGTTGGAGACCTCTGTCCTAGTGGACAATCACTTAACCATGATCCAGCAGTGTGCAGCAGCAGCCAAAACAGCTAATACAATCCTGGGTTGTTTAAACAGAGGCATAGAATCAAGATCATGCGAGGTATTAGTACCACTTTATAAAACTCTAGTAGTGAGACCATTCCTGGAATACAGCAGCCAATTTTGGTCACCGTATCACAAAAAAGATGTTGAGAGTTTGGAAAAAATGCAGAGAAGAGCAACTAAGATGATCAATGGCCTGGAGACTAAAACATACGAAGAATGGCTGCAGGACTTGGGTTTGGCTAGTGTAAAATAAAGAAGGAATAGGGGAGACATGATAGCAATATTACAGTATTTGAGGGGCTGCCACAAAGAAGAGGACAAAAACAATGGTTGGAAACTGATCAAAGAGAGAAGCAACTTGGAATTAAGGAGAAACTTCCTGACAGTGAGGACAATTAACCAGTGGAATAGCTTGCCTCCAGAAATCATGGGCACTCCATCACTGGAGATTTTTAAAAAGAGGCTAGAAAGCCATTTGTCTGAGATGGTATAGGTTTTGCTGCTTGAGCAGGGGCTGGACTAGAAGGCCTCAAATGTCCCTTCCAGCTCTATTCTATTCTAATATTCTAATCATATAGAAAATCCTAAATGTCAATATAAAGAGCAACTTAGTAGGACTGAGAAAAGACCTTGAAATCTTGGGCCCATCTGACACTTTGAGCCAACAGCAGAAAGTTAGATTAATCAATATTCTAGCATAGAAAGGCTACTTCTAACCTAAAAAGCCATATTTATTGTTTTTTGGGGTTCCATTTTAATACAGTTCTCTTATATTGAATCCAGGCCCATCTACAGCAGCTTTTTATGTTCAAAAGCCAACTGATGCTCACAATCAGGGAATAAAAACAAAGGCCTTTTCGTGTCAAATAACAACTATGAGTCTAATTTGATTCATAGAAAGAGCCCCCAACAGTTAATCCCAACCTAGTGTTTAGATCACAACTCCCGCCATCCCCAGGCAACATAATTTTTGAAAAACATTAAGTTAAGGTTTATTTTCTATCTGTAACATTTTACGTATATCAGTAAAATTCAGCAGTGGAGGAATGACACATGTGAATACATCGGAAGTATATGTACCTTGTTTTATTCTAACAAGGACGAATAGCACACAGTCAAAATAATGTCATATTTGATGTCATGTTTAGATTCTAAACCAAAGAACTACTGAGATTTTTCCTGCAGGTTTTTTTTTTAAACCTCTGGGGGATTCCAGCTAGGCTAATCGTTAGTTTAACATAGTATTTTGCTGATTTAATTAAATCTTTGGAAGCCATGGGAAGTACATTAGTGACATGAATATCAAAACAGGAAGGATATGATTGCCATAACTTTTGGTTGCTGGAACCTAAAGGAACAAACTGTCTAAATAATGAAAGAGTGGTCTGTTATATTAATGAGATAATTTATAATAGTTACAGCTATGAAAAACAGAACAGAACAGTAGAACGTGACTAGCATATGATATGAATCACTGACAAAACATAATATTTAGCCTTTTTAGTATAACTATTATAAAGACTGCTTCACATTTTTAGATATAGAACTAAGATGACCTAAATGCTCAATGCTTTCAAAATCATAAATAGCCAAAACATATATTTGAAATGTGTATTGAAATGGCATTTGTGCTAAACAGGGGGAGGGTGTATTTTGTCTGTCAAGTGAGCAACTGGTAGCTAATCTAGCTTTGCAACAAGAAAAGTCCTGATCCTGCAAGGTTCTTGAGCACATTTACTAATATCAGCAGGAGAAACATGAGAATTTTACAAAATTTTTTACATGATATTCAGTTGTAGAAGTAGCATAAATATGTATTACAAGATTGATTAACCATCCATATTCAGTACTTCATGTTTCATCATATCATTTGAATGTTGATCATGTCAATTGATTCCCTTGTGAAAATATTTCATTTGAATAGAGAATATGTAAGATCGATACTTTAGAGTTTAGATCTTCAACCTCATTTGGAGAATCCTTTACTTCATATCTCATTCAACAATTAATCTGTTTGTGAATCTTCAGGTGTGCATACACTCTTCAGTCCCTCTAAAGCAGGGGTCCCCAATCCCAGATCCATGGGCCAGTACCGGGCTGTGCCATTCCAGCAACTGGTCCGCACAAACAAGCAAAGCCCCATCCGCGGGATGCAGGCAGCACGCAAAACCACACAACCTGCGGTCCGTGGAAAAACCTCTCTTCATGGAACCGGTCCCTGGTGCCCAAAAGGTTGGGGACCTAAAGAATGCTCTAAAGAGTGAGAATGTTTATATTTTGGTAGAATAGCACCATGATCTTCCTGTCCAACTTTCAGTCCTTGATATCTGCATAGTTTTCTTATTAATTGACAGTAGTTAATCACAGTATAAGCATAGTGGTAATGTGAGAACCCATATTCTAAGGGGGCTCTTTTCTAACTTTAATTCTGACTCTAATCTTTCTATACTTCTGGGTTCTGCTATACTCCTGGAGGGGAAGGGGGAAAGCACTGCGGGCTATTTCTTTATTTTCCTCTATTGCTACAATGTAACACTTTGCTGTTTCTGTACACATGCTCTTTGAACTATCTTTCCCCTTGATGTCAGTTAGAAAAGGGGGGAGAAGAAAGGAATGCACCTCCGGCAACTGGTTTATCTCCGTTTTTCGAAAGGGAAGGTGTGAAGAACCAACAAAACATCGCTGCAACCCTGAGACAACCTGGCATTATCAGCTCTTTCCCACAACGGACTTAACACCTGGGGATTGGCCTATTCAAACTGACCGCATGAACTATTGGGGTGGGGTTTGCTTGGGACACCTTTAACCTATTGATCTGAGTGGGAAACCCTCAGATCCTTATTATGCCTGCTATCAGCTTCTCCTAATAAAAGTTCCTTTTGGAAGAAACTGCTTCCACGAGTTCTGCTTTCTTAGGATGAGATTTTGAAGTGGGCTCTGACAGACAGGCCTCCATACCTAAAGCACATGGTGCTCCACTTAATAACCTGCCTTTTTGTTTAACAGCCGCATCAGAGAGAACAGGGGGAGGCAGTTGTTAAGTGAGGTCATCTCGCTTCATGGCCATCATGACATGTGACCATAATGGACAGGCTCCCCTGTGGTCGAACCTTGAGGATTACCTATAAATGCTGCTAGGCACTGTCATGAGGCAATTCCAAGTACCTTTGCAAAGAGTTTGTCCCCCAAATCATTGTAGTATCCTTTGAAATTCTTTAGCTCCTCTTCGTCCTCCTTTGTCACTGTTGTAACTGGTACCACCCCAGCAGGGAAGTCCAACAAGTTATATAATATGTTATAACTAATGATCTCTGTATAGACAAAAAACACAGGGCACATTAAATGGCTACCCAGCTCTCTTGAGCAACTTGCGATGATTAACAGTACAAGGAAGACAGTACTTCGTAACTCTGATCACACATATCTCCTCCCTACTCTACAGATGAGAAAATTATTTGAAAAAACTGAAGCCAATGTCAAGTAACTAAAAATGTTCAGACACAGAAGGTTTTGTGTTTACAGTGTTATGTACTGTCTGTAACTTTCTGCTCTTTAAAAGGACACTCAAAACAATTTTATTCTAGAGGCTATATGGATGCTGATGATCATCTGACTACCTTAGAAACTGTATTGTTAAATTAGATTCCCAAAGTCTACAATCTATTTAAGAAGAATTTTAGAAATACTGTCTGCACTGTCACAAAAATTGTAGTTATGTATTCTCAGAAGAATGAACGGGTCCTAGTTTGTGAAGGCTGATCGAATGAAAACTGCCATCCATCAGCCTTTAAATTGGCCCTTTATTGATGGAAAAGCAAGATCCAACATTATGATTCCATAAGGAATGATTTGGCAATCCCTAGACAAAGTTTTTGTCTAAGTGTACAGAGAACTAGACAGACATTTTAAAAAGCAGCTATATAATTGCCTCTTATAAATTGTTACTGAGATAAGCTGCTCAATATCAACATGAAACATGCCCCATGAACTCTTTTGCTTGCAGTGAGGGAAAAAGTATTTGATCCCCTGCTGATTTTGTACATTTGTCCACTGACAAAGAAATGATCAGTCTATAATTTTAATGGT
>JANHFS010001943.1:453290-463737 GCA_032467975.1 Trimeresurus albolabris
TTCTATAGATGGCACTTGCCACCAGCAAGACTAGCAAAAATGTTTAAAAACATGTCAGATAGATGTTGGAAATGTAACCATAAGTCAGGCACTTATTATTATGTTTGGTGGACATATGACAAAATAAAGAATTATTGGGAAATGATACATGCCTGGTTAGAAAAGATGTTGGGAGAACATGTAGATTTTAAAGCTGAACTTTTTTTTATTAAGTATAATGCCTGAAAAGACTAACAAACAAAGCATATATTTGATTTTGCATGTCACAACAGTGGCAAGAATTATATTTGCGCAATACTGGAAAAATGAAGGAATACCATCAGATGAAGAAATAATTAAAAATATACTAGAATCCGCAGAGATGGATAGGCTGACTATGAGACTGAAAGAAAAAGAAGAAACGGAATATTATCAGACTTGGGACTTATTTTATCAAGCTTCTGAATTTTGATTATGTGACAATGGGGATGCTGCAGTGGTCACAAGCCATTTTTTTCAGTGCTGTGGTAGTTTTGAACAGTCACTAAATGAACTGTTGTAACTTCAGAATTACCTGTAGTCTGTTTTAATTTGGAAAGATTTTTGTTTATAGGTGAAGAACAATACAGAAAACTGTTTGGACTTTAGAAGAACCTCAGTGTGTCTTTCTGGGTTTTTGGAGCCTGACATTACATGCTGCAACTCAGCTGCTTGGTTCTCTGAGATCTGAAAATTATTTCAAAGCCTAATCTGGGCCAGTCACTCGGACCATAGTTTTAGTCTTCCAAGCTTTTGGACTCATGTTGGAGAGTTCTCATCCTCAGAGAACTTCTCGCTACTAGAATGTGTAAAATTATTTCAAGAGGGTTATTATTTCATGAGGTAAAAAGTTTGAGAAAGATTGACTTGTAGTATAGTATTCAAGAAGCTGACAGAATCCTGACTGCAGGAAGCCAGGTTTGTAACAATTAACATTAGTATCATTGAATGCACAATGGAAGAATTTACTACAATTAAATGGTGGTGTGGCCAAGTAGTGATCAAACAGCTTAGTTCTGACCTCTTAGCCAGCAATACAAAACTGAAGTGTGCAAAATGGCATAAGAGTGAGCAGAAAAGTCCCATTTCCCTCTGCCGCATTCCTGCCTTGCAACTATCTTTAAAGCAAACATAATAAAGTATAGCCATGTGAAAACCTTCGTCAGCAGAAGCAGCAGAAAACCTGTAATGCAATAATTTGGTCTCAAAGCAGCAATTCATAGTTGAAAGAACCTGACTCTTTCCCATTTAAATCTGTTTTGTAAAAAAAAGAAGAATTTAAAATGAAGGACTTGTGCTGTTTCAGAAGAGCACTAAACCCATAAGACAACCACGTAATGTCCAGCTATTATTTTATAAAGGCTTCGCTGGCAGCTACCTCTTCAGTCTCTCCTGAAGCCCAAGCCAAATGGCCAGGGAGAGGAACGACCAGCAGCTAGCCAGGAATGATATTGCCTGCAGCAGCTTGAAGTGGCCTATATGAGCCTTTTGCTGTGGCCTAAAAATGAGATAAAGACAAGGTCATGCTGAAATATCTTTTAAAAATGCCTCACAGGGCATCTTCATGTTGTAGATAGAGAGAAATGAGGATGAGTCTATAGTCATGTTCATTGTAACTCCTCATGCAAGCATAGACTAAGAAGGGCAAATCCACTAACAGTTGGTTCTGCCTTGTAAGATCCCCTTAAAGTCTGGCTCTCAACCTCAAAAATTCTCTATTCTTAAAATTAGCAGTAGATCGTTCCTTTGTTTGGATTTTTTCCTAAAAACATGGTCAGTCCAGGACTTTCTCTTCGAAAACCTATCCAAAGTAACATATTTTTGAGGGCTGCTAAAACACTGACCAATGCCTGCCAATCATTTGGTCTGCCTACATCTTCACTCTTCCTTGTTCAGCCAGACTGGATGAAGGGATTTAAGGGCATTAAAGAATTGAGGATGGGAACTCTGGGGAAGTAGGGAGAACGAAATAAATCTCTCTTCCGTACCTACTTCAAAATTCCACTTCTCTTGTCCAAGGATCCTTAAGCCTAGTCCTTATGTGCAAAAGAATGAGGAGATAATAGAACACTTTGATGTAGAGGGTGCATTACATAATAAAATAAGATCCTACTATAATATGTATCCAGAATCCAGAAGAACAAAGGGGGTTAATTGGGGAGAGTAATAAACATAAATAGCATAAATAAACAAACTGAACTGTTTAATTGAAAAATCTCTGTTGCTATATCAGACCACAAACCGAGGGTCACATTTTTTAATTCATCAATACACTAAAGCCTTCCTGCAAACAACAGCACAGGAGATGCAATTTTTCTCCCCTAATGTGTGAGTCATCTATCTGCAGGAAGGATAGTCGGTGAAGCTGGCTTTTAATATAGAAGATTGTTTATACCTGCTTTTGGTGGAATTCATTTATCACCTCAGGATTCCACCATCTCGTATTACAAAACAATTTTTGCTTCCTAGCTTGGCTTCCTGAGGTCTCATTCAAAGGGTATTTTTCTCACAATACTTGGTGATAATCCTCGGTTCACTTTGTAGGAAGCATTTTAGCTCTGAGTTGCAAAGATGCAGCCCAAATGAACAAAGGCTGATTATCCTTCCTCTCTTCAAGGCTCTTTCCTTTAGTGGCTTCAGCTGCCGGTTTGCAGAGGTTCTGGGTTCCTCCCTGCCCTGGAGAGAGATGCTTAGTTCTGGGCCATGCCTGGCACTTCTCCCAGCCCTGTGTTGACTTCCCACGGCAACAGTACCCAGACAAAACAACAACTCCTCCTTTTTCCACACCCAGCCAGCCTGGCGGGCCAGCCCTGATCTCCTCTTCCTGCATGCCTTGACCTGCTCTGATCTGCTTCAAAAGTCTGGCTCCCAGGTTCTCCTGGTAATAGACTGTCAGCAGCCAGTGAGGGAAACTGGAAATGGAAAATAGAGGACCATGGTGAATGACACCAAAGAAGCAGTCCCTGAGGCCTAGCACCGGAACCAAAAGCCAGGAAGGGCAAGACAAGGCACCACATGGGATCTGTACAGGAAATTCTACTCTTGCACCAGCCAGCAGGCTGCCCCAGCTCACGGCTACAGGGAGCCAGAGCAAGTGAGGGAGACAGTTGGAATAATATTGTTTCTTCCAGCAGCTGTACCTCATCCTTCCTCTCAAACCTGCATGAAAACCAAAGACCAAGATGAGCTGTGGCCGAGGGTGCACAAAGCTATCTGAGGCTGCATATGAGCCTTTCATGCCAGGTTAATTTGTCCAGAATAACATTTTTCTGTAGTGGCATTGCTATACATATTGCATTTAAGCCACTAAACTGTTTTGGTTTTTTTAACACACATTCAGCACTGAATGAGCATTCAGATTCATATCAGTCACACCGGATTTGTCCCATTTGCCCCTTCAGTATTCCCATGTTGTTAGTTTTATTTGCTGTACCTGCTAAATTACTGGGCTCTTATATTGGTGACTTTATGACAATAATATACAATATATTGTCCTCATGAATTCAATTTGGATGTTATCAAAAGATTTCTAAGAGTAATTCTGTCTTTATTACTTTCATGTTAAAGCATGATAGAGGAAAACTACCATGTGTATTATTTGAAAAAATAGTAATTTACTGTCAGTTATTTTGGAATGCACAGATACTGTGGGAGATCTATAATTGAATCAGTAGATTTCAGTGACTGCCTGGGCAAGACCCTGCAGTTTTCTTGGCATGATTTCAGAAGTGATTTGTTATTACCTGCTTCCCAGGTCTGAGAGAGGGTGACTGGCCCAAGATCCCCCAACTGGCTTTATGCCTAACGCAGGACTAGAATTCACAGTCTCCCAGTTTCTAACCTGTGGTTCTGCCTTAACCACATTGTCAAAATTTAAGTAGGGTAAAATTAATATACAGCATTCATCCTTAATCTGTAACTACTCAGCCCCCTAAGCCAATGGAAAAGGATTAAATATTACGGAGTTGTCATATAATTTAAATGAAGAAATCCCACTGTGGAATGCAAAAGCCTCAGGCAGAAAGAAACTCACCATCCAAGTCTCTGTACATTTACCCAGAGTAAATCCCACTGAAGTCATTGAGGCTTACTCCTGGCTTAGGGTGAATAAAATTAGAGAAGTCTGTCCCAGAGACATGTGGCTTCTTCCAGTAAACCTCATCTAGGACAAGTCATTTGCTGTATCCCAGCCTTGGGAGGCTCTTGGAAGAATTCCAGTCACACTACTGTACATCCATCTGACTATGAGAGACTGGAAAATTAATGTGCCTGCTAGAAATTCAAATGGAATTTGAGTTGCACCCTTCAGGCAACGGAGCTTTGCTTCATATTCCAGTGCAGAAAATACAGACCCTTCCAATCAGCTGGAAACTAGGGAAAAAACAACTAGCAGGGAAAAGGAATAAAGACAGATGCATAAGGAGGTGGCACTGAAAGTATTTCTTCCTTTAAGTGGAATCATAGGCCACTTTTCCATTAGGGACTTATACCAACTTCAAGTGTCATTTCTCTCTCTCTCTCTCCCTCTCACCCTCTCATCACTGTGTATGGCCACCCACCCACCAAGCAACCCTGGACTGCTAAAAAGAGCATCCAGCACAAGGATAACAATAATAAAACCTAATAATGCAAAACATACTGCACCAGCAACCAAACACACAACTTGGTATTCTACAGGCAGCTCATCCAATTTCCTGGCCCAGAGCCTGGGGGAAGAATCAGGGACAAGGCCAATAACATTACAAGGAAGAGGTTCTTCATAGGGGAGGCACTATGACAGAGAAGGCATACTCAATGGGTCTCATAAAGTTGTAATGTTTAAATGATGGGAACCTGAGCATCCCAACCCTGTCATATCATATTAGATGAGTAGAGACTATTGAAATCTAATGGTCCCAGGGTCACTGAAGGGCTTTATAGGTGATCACCAGCACTTTAAATGATACCAGAAGCCCATCAATAACCAGTGCAGCTAATTCATGGGCATTGAAAGATGTGTCCATAACTGCTCACGCCATTGCATTTGGGACCAGCTACAGCTTCTGAGTGGGCTTCAAAGGCAGTCCTATGTGCAGCACATTGCACTAATCCAGTCCTAAGGTGACTAAAATATAAGTAACTATGCCCCCCCCCAATCCAGTAATAGCTGCAATTGGTGCAAAAGATGAATTGTGCAAAGGTCACCTAGTCACAGGTGCTAGTTGCTCTTCCAACAGAAGCCACGTCTGAATTGTGCACCATTTGCAGCTGCAGTAGTGTCATTCCATCCAGAATTATTGATGGAAGGTTTCAAAGATTGTTGGCACAGAACCCACAGCCTTGTCTTGCTGTGATTGAGACTAAACCTATTCATCTCCATCCAGACTTTCATAACCTCCAAAATCTGAGGGAGAATCTTCAGTAGCAGCATTGCTTAGTCAATCTGGGCTGAGATATATACAATAATTGGGTGTTAAAAGCATATGGATATCAGCTCCATGCTGCTGGATAACCTTGCCAAAAGCTCTTTCCTCCTATCATCTCAAATAGAACTGGCCACAGAGGAAGGAGGAAAATCACTGCAACTCTATGTATGCAGAGCTATTGAGCTAACCCTAACCCCTGAGCCAGTCCAGAAGGATACCATGATTGATCGTATCAAAAATCTCCAAGAGATCAAGAAGGATCAGTACAGATACACTACCATCAATGCTATTGCCAAGTATGTCCAGCACTGAATCCTGACTAAAATGGGTTCAAATAATCCAATTCCTCCAGGACTCTTGGAAACTAAAGCCCACCAATATTCTAACAGCATGGTTTCAGCAAATCCCACCTGTGATGGTTTCTTGAGCAGGAAACAGATTACCACCTCTTCAAGAATAAATTTGCCCCCATTTGAACAAAGATAGCTGAAATAGGACAATTTCTGAATATAATTTTGGGATTATAAAACTTGCCCTAGCATCCTAGGCTCATAGGGAGTGTTAGATAACTCCAGGGCAATTATGGTGTAAGCCCTTTAGAGATATGGTTCCTTTGACATCTGAAGGTCTCAAGTCATTAATTGCTGGAAACCAAGAGAGTGTTTTTTTCCTGCCTGGGATCATGAGAAGCAGATGTAGAAAATGTACTTTCCAAGGAGCCATGGGAGCTGGCAATCTTAGTAAGAAGCTGGAGAAGCAAGTAGAAAGCTACTGCCAGCATATTTTGTGCATCAAATCAAGCTCCTTGTATATATGCTAATTCTGGCCAATCTCAGCAGTCACAAAGTCCTTCCATGTGTGAGGACTCAAAAGCAGTTCCATACATCTGGGACCCCATGCCAGTGGCCTCCAGCGGCAGGATAATACAATGTTATATTTGAAAAGGTGAAGCAGTGCAGAATTTATGGGCAGCCCCTTTTCTCCGAGCCTCTACCTCCCAAGAGGAATTCTGGTTTGACATTGAAAATAAGACATTCTCTCTCTCTCTCTCTCTCTCTCTCTCTCTCTCTCCCCCCCCCTCTGTGTGTGTGTGTGTGTGTGTGTGTGTTTGCTTCTTCCGTTCTGTAGCGCAGGTGCAAAGCTCCAGGCTGCATGTGTTTTTATTTCCCTTCCTTTTGTGTGGAGTGAAAGGAATGGGGTTACCTCCACAGAGTCTACGAGTGCCCTTACAATAAGTTCCAATTTCTGTGCAATCCAAAAAACTGCATT
The DNA here is from genome assembly GCA_032467975.1 of Trimeresurus albolabris. Taxonomy (NCBI): domain Eukaryota; kingdom Metazoa; phylum Chordata; class Lepidosauria; order Squamata; family Viperidae; genus Trimeresurus; species Trimeresurus albolabris. The sequence continues at coordinate 459,983 of JANHFS010001943.1, forward strand.
TTGTTTAGAACTTGCCAGTTCTTCACCGTTTCAGTTGCTCCTCCAATCTGCAGATATAATTAAAAGCACCAGAGACAATGTCTGGTGCAGAACTGTGAACACGTTATCATAACACCTTCAGGACTTGGGAGCCAGACAGCTTCGCCCTGCTCTAAATTTTCAGAGGGGGGTGGGGTTAAATGAATGCATCAGAAAGGTACTGAAAACCTTGGCTGAGGCAAGGTACCAATTTATTTCATTTCTTGCAGCTAGGGGATTGTTGCTGCCGCTGTTGTAGCTGTTGCTCAGGTCTTGCAAATATACAAGTCAGGGCACTGACTAAATGCCCTTTTTTGTGACCTTCTATTAGCCAACTGGAGAGAAAACACTGATTGGCCCACTACATTATCAGTGTTCTAAGGTCTGCAAGAGAGACAGGTCTGTTTCAAACTGTCTGAATAGGACTGATAAGAGGAAAAGATGTGCCCATGATGACAGTTCTTGCACATCCGTATCTTTTCTTGTATCCACAGAAGGTCCTGCTATCCAAAAATATCTGGTTTAGGAATCTCATCTCCAGACAAGCACCCAGTTCTGGCAGTGAATGATGCACCCCAGACAAGAAGATTGAATTTTGAATTATGCTTAGCTCCAGAAAGCTTATGCATTCTTTTATTTCTAAATATGAGTACAGACATCCCTGAATGTTCAAAGGTCTAAGAAATAATTGCAGAAAATATAATGCAGATGTTCTATGTCATTATACTTTGGCTACTTGTCCTACCCTGTCCTTGTAGATGTCACTAAGGGATATGTGTACTGATAAACAAACATTACAGGTGCAGGCAGTAGCATAAACTTCACTGCAAAGCATGCAAAGCATCTGAACAGGACCCTCCACCTGCAGGGTTTTGCAAAGAATTCACACATCTTTCAAAGTATCAATTTATATAATGCATTTCCACCAATCAACACTTACACTATAATCCTCTTTTTAAAAACACTCTGTGGCAGGCAAAGATTATTATCCACATATTTCAGATGGAGAAAGGGGAAACTGAGGACCAAAAGCTAGTTTTTGTTAACCTGCACCTCCAGATGTGTTGGGAATTCAGCTCCCAGAATTCCCAGTCACGATGGCTAGGCATTCTGGAAGTTGAAGTCTTAACACATCTAAAAGGCACTGAGTTGAAAAAGGCAGTTAAAGCACCTGGCCTATGAAACAAGACAGCTCTAGCTACAATAGATCATATTCTTAAACCTGGATGGGCACCAATGGTTTCAAAGGAAGCTGGGATAGCCCAATATTTAACAACCAATGGAATCACAACAAATTAATGTTAAATCCTTCTCTGTGGTTTTCCTCTTCCAAGTTCCTTATTTGGATATTTGACTTTCAGAATAATTCTGGCCCTGTTGCCGCTTGGCTTGGAGAAAAGTGCTTGGAATGAAGCTACCTACAGACAAACGAGAGAGTCAGTTGGTGTGTCAATTAAAGCAGAGGTCCCCAACCTTTTGGGCACCAGGGACCGGTTACATGGAGAGAGATTTTTCCATGGATTGGAGGGGGTGTGGTTTTGTGTGTTGCCTCCATCCTGTGGATGGGGCTTTCCTTGTTTTGTGGACCGGTTGCTGGCATGCCACGGCCCTATACTGGTCCACAGACTGGGGTTTGGGGACCCCTGGGTTAAAGCACCAGGCTAGAAACTGGGAGACTCTGAATTCTAGTCTTGTCTTAGGCACAGAATCAGTTGGGTGAAATTACAGCCTTTCCCCTTCCTCAGATATCCTCTTTTTTAATTTCTTACCCTCATGCACACTTCCACACTTAACTATTGAAAACTAGATTTAACTATAAAGATCTGCTTACGAGCCTTGCTTTACTTGCAACCATCTGATCTGAGAGCGGAGGCTACGTCTGCCTTCTAGCCCACACTATGTCTCATCACCCATATTCCCTTTGCTGACAGCAGTTTGTGCAGTTGCAATAAAATGCTCCATTGTTCTTCCAATCTCAGTAGTCTTTTCTTCACATTAGACATGTCCGAACCTATCCTTAGGCTCAAGATTAATCCTCTCCAAAAACAAAGATGACAGCTGAGGTCAGACAATGTTGGCAGAAAGCGTGCGTGTGTGTGTGTGTACAGTGTGGATGAAGAAGAAGGGGGGAAAAATCCCCAGGAAGCTTCGAGTGTTCCCCAAGCTAGAACCATAGCTGCAAAGAGCAGATGGCTGGGTGGTTTTTTTTTATTTTTTATGGCTGCCTTATTAACTGTTGGCAACAGAGCCAAAACCTCACTTGGTCCCAGCACACATGTGAAGGCAGGGGATACACAGTGCCATTGTGTGCCAAAATACAGTATCTTTGCTTTTGAACAAAAAAAGGGGGGAGGGGACTACAGAGCTATTGTTTTCTTGGCATCTGAGGTCACTTTGAAAGCTGGAAACGAACCTGCCAGGAGTACCCCTGGGTGGCATTAACTTGAGGGTTAAAATCGTCACTGTTGGCAATAACAAACAGGTCACTGCTGTAGATGGACGCTGCTGTGTCTTAGAACTATTTGTTTCACAAAGATTAAAATTGGGAGAGGGGCTAAAGTGTTTCTTTCCCAGAGATATAAGCAGTTGCAACCTGGAATACTGTGAAAATACAATTTCTCACTATTTATTGGATCTGAAGAGTTCAGGTTTTGTGGTGCAACAGAAAACAACACAAGTTTTGGGAGTGTTGAGGTTAGCGTGTGTGTGTGTGTGTGTGTGTGTGTGTGTGGAGGGGGGGTTCCACTATTTTAACTGGAATTCAATGTTTAATTGGCCCTACCATGTGGCTGATCCTATCTGCTCCTTGTCAATTAATGGGATTTTTGCTTGTATGCATTATTTGTTTCTAAGGTGGAACTATATACTGCAGGATTATGCCGCTGAAATGGGGTGAAAAAATGGCAATTTGGGTGGCATATTTTTTCTTGCTCCAATTTAAGGCTTTCAATCATCACCTTCTTTATCTGAAGAAAAAAGTCAGCTCCAATGACATCAGTCTTTAGCTGTCCATATCCCTCTGTTTCTTAGAAGCCAGCCAAGAAAATGTAGTCCCTGACCACAAATGTTTGCCTACCTATTTTGTGTGAATCTAATCATCTGTGGCTAATTCTATAAACTGGTTTTAAAAGCCAAAGTTTCGCACAAAGAGTGAGCTCAGACACTAATTCCCTATCAAAATTCCTTCTCCAATTTAGTCTTTGCCATGCATTTTTCTCATGTGGAACAGGATTTTGATAATGACTAAATAATAGACTATTTTCATGATCAGCTGCTGTTTGATGCAATATACTCATTGATTAAAAGACAATCTACTGGGAAAAAAATCCTGATAACTCAACTTTTGGGTTGAGCAAGTCATAACCATTGCAGGCATCTGCAAGGAGAGTCCCAGGGCCAATGGCTTTGTTAAAGCTGACAGATGCCTCCTATGCATTTTCATCAAACTTGGCTCCCTTTTAGAGCTCCTCCCTTTTCCATTTCTGATTCCAGCTGTTTCCAGGCTAAAATCTGGCACATGCTCTCCAAAGAAAGGAGGAACCTTGCTTTGGGATTCCATATGTGCAATGCTTCACGTACTAAAAAAAACACAAACCACCCCCTCCACCCACCCCAACATTGTTGAGCAATTTTTTAGAAGTTTACTCCATCTGGTTCATATAGAACAGTGGTTCTCAACCTGTGGGTCGGGACCCCATTTGGGGTCGATCAACCATTTCACGGGGGTCGCCAAGCAA
>JANHFS010001944.1:26221-37027 GCA_032467975.1 Trimeresurus albolabris
AGGAGTAGGCAACCTTGACTCTTTTATGACTCATGGACTTCAACTCCCATGCTGGGTCAGGAATTCTGGGAGTTGAAGTCCGCGAGCCATAAAAGAGCCAAGATTGCCTACTCCTGGTCTAGACCATCTAGCTCCCTTGAGGGAGGGTTTTTATATTTTCAGAAGCAGAAAGTTAGATACCTATCTTTGAATTATCATCAGAGTGTTCTTTCTGGCTAAGTTCTGAACGGTTGGTATCATTGTGTGTCCTATCAGACAGCAATGTGAAGATGGTTTGGCATCTATGAGCCATCTGTCTTTCAAACCAAGCTTGGCTGTTGGTGGCATCCATATAATTTGCTTGGCAGGTTAAAAAATAAGAACTGGAGAATATGATATTTTCCCTGTTAAGAGGGTAGGCTGCAATGACATTCTCTTGATTTACAGAGACACCATCACATTCTTTTAAAAATACAAAGATTTCTACATTACTATAGGATTCATGGTGGTGCAGTGGTTAGAATGCAGTATTACCACTAATTCAGCTCACTGTCAGGAGTTCGATCCTCACCGGCTCAAGGTTGACTTGCCTTCCATTCTTCCAAGTTCAGTAAAATGAGGACCCAGATTGTTGGGGGCAATATGCTGACTCTGTAAACCGCTTAGAGGGTGCTGTAAATCACAATGAAGTGATATATAAATCTAAGTACTATTGCTATATTTTCTTATACTTCAAACATCATGAGCCATTTAATCCCTCTACACCACTGCATGGTTTTGTGAAATCATCCAAAAATAATTTTCTTATTTCCCTTTTTAATGAGTTCCCAGGGGGAGTAGGAAGCACCAGATTTGGAGAAAATAAATATTGCATTGTACTCCCCTGATTCATATTTATAAAAATAATTTTGACTACTTAATGCGGTTTAAAGAGAAAAATACATCTTAAAGTGAAGCTAGAAGAGAACCTGAAGCGCTAGAAACAAAAGACAGTCTGGGGCATTACAAAGGAAAGACAAGCATATACAAGGCTGATCATTATATCTACTAACCATAGGAATAAATCACAGCATAGTTTATTTCCGTTTTTCTCCTGTTATCTTCATGTGGTTCACTAACAATGGGCTCTTCTGTAGCTCCAAAGGATCTTTGATGGAAAAATCAAAATCAGAGGTGGTGGCTTTCCTATCTGACCTTAATATATATTATATCACCAATTAACCTAAGTTCAGAACTTTAGCTTGTTGGAGATTAGCCTATGATACTGTAACTCAACTGAGATAGGAGGCTTGGGATGGACTGAATTTTATTTTTTGAACCAGAGCATGCTTTGCAGAAAAAGATACTCTCTTTATAATCAGTCAAATAATAGATAATATACAGGGTCAGATTTATTCACAGAATGGATGAATTAGGACAAGGTTCAAAAGAGAATTAGAACAAGGATAGACAATGCCCAAATGTTCCAATAGTTGAGGGGCTGCCATAAAGAAGAGGGGATCAACATATTTTCCAAAGCACCAGAAAGCAAGAAAAAAAACAGCAGATGGAAACTAATCAAGGAGAGAACCAACCTAGAACTAAGGAGAAATTTCCTAACAGTGAAAACAATTCACCAGTGGAATAGCTTGTCTTCAGAAATTGTGGGTGCACCATCACTGGAAGTTTTTAAGAAGAGGCTGGACAGCCATTTGTCTGGAATGGTGTAGGATCTCCTGCTTGAGCAGGGGGTTGGACTAGAAGACCTCCAAGGTCCTTTCCAACTCATATTATTCTAATATTTTCCTCATAAAATACCACTGATTCTTATGATTAAAATTCAGGTCCTTGACTTTGACTGGTGGTTTAGTGACCATTTGAAGTTATGGCTAACCTCCACAGGTGTACTTATGACCTGGTCCCAAAATTCTAAATGCCCCCTCCCCCGCTGGGTTACATGACTGCATTTTATGCACTTGGTAACCAGCGCACTTACGGCCATTTGCAGCATACTGCAGGATCATGACTACATTTTAGGATGTTTTTGCTGAAAGCCAGCATTTACTTCGCAGGGTATATTAAGGTCATAAGTTGAATGTCAACGCTGTTTCAAGCTGAACTGAAGCCACATATTTAGATTAGAAGAAGGGAGGGGGGTGTAGTTCTCAGTTAGCCAAAACAATTCAAATGTATGGGAACCAAGGTCATTGCTGATAACATTTTGACTTGCAGGAGAGCTGGGAGGAGTGCCCGAATCTTCTAACAATTGGTGAATGATTTATGACATCTAATTGGGGTGGGAATTGCAACTTGCAACTTTGTAACCAAAGAGAGGGAAATTTAGTCTTGGGTTCACCTTTGTAAATGCTTTGTAAGTGTAAGTTATTTTGTAGCCAAATAAAAATGTTCTTTGAGCAAGAATTCCTTGCCTTAAAGTTCTTTTAATTGGTCTCATCTACCGGAACCATGACTTTGAGAACTACCTGTATTGACTTAATGGATCTCTGTGAATGTTATGATACAAATGGAATATAAATGGGAAAAAATTATTATCTGGAAAATCCAGGAATAACATATTGTGGGTATCCTTTGGGATGCCAGCATCCATGGTATTTGTCTATGGAGATCCTCAGTCATCGAGGTCATGGTTATCCCAAAGGTCCTTTGTCAAAAGGCAACTGAACTTCGTTTTTCCTTGAAGACATTTTACTTCTCATCCAAGAAGCTTCATTCAGATAATGAGTCCAAGGTAATTCTTTAAATTAGCAGATTTAAGATTTTAGGTACTTTGATTCAAACATTATTGTCATATAATGCACCATTTGGGCTAATTTGAGGATATAAAGTAGAAACAGATACATCCAATGAGGATTTAGTAGTATCTGTTAATTCTTCTTTCTTTAAAGTATTTTAAACGCCATTCCTATGTAGTACAATATCAAACAAAGCCATTTTTCCTCCACCTATTTGTTCATCTTTTTTTTTAAAAAAAATATAATCACACTATATTTTGAACAATGGGTCATTCAGCTGGATGGCTGTTAAGTCACATCATAAGACCTTTCCTCCTTTAACTATGACCAATTTTTCTCTAGAGTTTCCAGCATTTAGCAAAATGTCATCCCTTCAAAGTCGTTCATCCCGATACAGCACAAAATGCCACAAACACAATGCAAAAATCATGCATTACCTATAGTTAGTCACAGCATGACTATTGACATTTCAGCTCCGGGTGATCAAATGTCAGGGCAGGGCAGTTGTTATCTCTGCAAATGACAGGATCCAGCTCCCCCACTGTTAGTCCAATTTTCCCACTGGGTTGTACTAAAACCGTTCAGTCACAGATCGTACCAAAGATGGCAATAACACCTATGATATTTATATGGGTAATGGATCAGCATGATATTTGTGAAGGCAGAAGGATCTTAAGAGTGCCAGCTGATAATGTCCAAAGTAAAGTACTGGGAGGGAGGAGCAGAAACAGACCAAATTGGGACAGGTAACAAGGCTTTTTTTTCTTTTAACAACCCTGTAATCCCTTGCATCAGGGTGGAATCAATGTAACTGAACAGAACTGAGTGTTTACTGGGTGGATGCCCTTCCTGAGACCTATGCAGAGCTCACAGCAGATATATTCCCTTTGTGCCCAGACAGAGAAATATCTGCCACTAGTTAGGATCGAACTCACACCTCCTTATTGTGAGCCGAGAGCTCCATCTCTAGGCCATCTTGCTGCTTGGGATGGGTAACAAGGTTAAACTATGGAAATTCAAATGTTCAGTGACCACATAAGAGTTCATCTTAATTTGGTCTGATTGCATTGCTTTGGATTGGATTATAGGCAACAGGACACAGAGAACCAAATAAGGGATAGATGTGCTGTTGTTGGCCACTGGTGAGATGGTGGCTCTTTATTAGATGAATAACCCCAAGTACACTCATCATCAATTTTATCACTTGAGGAAAGGATATGCAGCAATCAAAGGACATATTAGCTTCACAAGAACTGTTCTAGATGGCTTACCTTTAGTAGAACAAAACAAGTCAAATGGAACCTCTGAACTACTATCCCTGAATAATGTGATGGTCAGATAAGGTACCAAATTGAAGATTAAGAAAGCAACATCCATTAGCCTTGTGTGTCACAATTTCACTCTCAGAGTAGCACACATTGCAAGGTTATTGTAAGATAAATGAAAGGACTGGATAGGAGGAACCATGAGTTCCAGAGATACTGCAAGATTGGAGTGGAGATAGCAGTCCACGAACATGGTGAGAACTAGCAATGGTACACAAAAGACTATATAGTATACTGAAAATTAATTTTGGAATCAAAGACCAAGGAAGAAGTCAGGACTAAAGAATATGGACACACATCAGTGCTCAAGCAAGACTATTCTGGAAGCCTTATTCCAGAGGAAGACACATCTTGAATCAGATAAGAGCCACTAGTTCAACTATAAGAATCTGCCAGTGATATTCAGTGCTCATGTTCCAGACAGTTGCATAAAGTCCTCTCAATGGCTTGTTGAGCAATGGTGGGTGATGTACATGAGTAATTATGTGTCACAAGTATATAAAAAGGTTTTTCTATGGCCTTATTGTTCCTTGTATAACAAGAGGCAACTAGGGTTCCCAAGCACCCAGCCCAGAGCTCCAGTGCAATGGGGCAAAAAGAGGCTGCCAATTTTATTATTATCTGTCATGGCTGCTGCTGGCATCATCTTTACTTTGCTATATAACCTATTAAGGAGCTGTGGGCCACAGGTCTCTCTAATGTCATTCTCAGCTATTGTTCCAAGTTGTTCTTTCCCTTAATGAATAGGGCAATATCCATTAGTGGTACTCAAATTATGTCTCACAGCTTGGAAACAGCTCTTTGATCCACAATGTTGGAAATAACTTTTCCATATATCCCATATATTCCCATATTAAAATGGAAGAGAAAAAAGACTTGCAACTGGCTACTCTGGGAATTAAAAGGACATTTGAGATTTGAGATCATTCTAGGTTTGGGGATATTAGAGTTTGGAACAACTACTATAAGAAGTTGAAATTGTTATGGGAACAAGACGAGACCACAATGCTTACTCAGAACAATAAAAAAACCCACCACAAACAGTTTATTTGATCAACCTTTCTGTACAGTCAGTAAATCTTTCTGTACACATTTACAGCCTGCAAACAACTTTCTAAATTCAGAAATGGGCTTTTAAAGAGCACTGAATACCATCGATATTAACATTTGTATGTTACTTTTATACCTTCTGTTTTAAATGACGGTGATGCAGTAACATTTAATGCCTAGTGTAGCAAGAAGTGCTTTTAAAAATGCTATTTGTCCATCAGCCTGTGACAGTCCTGTGAATCCTATGCAAAGTTGAACTTGTTCCTTGCTTAACACTGAAAATTAGTGAATATATGGGAAGAACTTCTTCTCCAAACTTGTGCTTATTTGTCTAATTTTTGATAGATCGTGCCCCATAACCCAAAGGGAAAAAATAGATTGAAGGCATAAAATAATAATTTGACACCTTTAATTGGATATTTTCTTCTAAAAACATTTAATTATTTTTTGTTTAAAAGATTAGCATTTTTGTTTAAAAGAATAGCATAAGTGCTATTTTCCCTACAGGGGAGGTGAGATAACTCAGCGGTTAAAGACACTCGGCTTGTCAGCTGGAAAGCCAACAGCCCAGGTTCGAGCCCTGAATGCTGCATGACAGGGTGAGCTCTTGTTACTCATCCCAGCTCCTGCCAACCTAGCAATTCTAAAGCATGCAAAGGTGAGTAGATAAATAGGCCCAAGGTCATCCAGCTGGCTTAGTAGCTAAAGCAGGACTACAGCTTACAGACTTCTAAATTCTAGCCTGGGGTCTTAATCACTACATGGCTTTTGATTATTTAAATTATGATTTGGTTATCTGCCATTTCAAGCATATATCTAAAGCTTGGGCCTGTCATACTCTCTTAGCCCTAGGAAGCAAACAATGGTAAATCATTTCTGAAATCTTGTCAACAAAGCTGCAGGGACTTGTCCAGGCAGTCGCCAGGAGTCAGTGCTTATTTGAAGGCACACACACACAAAAAAAATCTAGATAATTGCTTAGGTAACTACTCCATTTTAATATGTCTGTTACTACTTGGGGGAATTGAGAATTAATCAGCTCACAGAAAACTAATATGGACAATCTTCCACAGAGAAATAGTCCATCTGTTTTACTCCAGTTATTTTGATAATTGTTTTTTATTACTCTTGTACATTTCCTAGTTTTTGTTTTATGAATTAGCTATTTTTTGACATTTATTGTAAACTGCCGCAAAAATAAGTTTGGAAGAGTATTAAATGAAACAATAAGACATTTTGATACTTAAAGCCCTAATTTAGAACAGAGAATCTGAAGTAGTAATTCATCCCTTGTAGTCTTACTAGGAGCTGAGTCCTGAATGCATACAGCAACACCATCACCAACAACAACTTTAAAAATTATACTTACACCTTTTTAATCAACAGATGAAGCACATAACACAGAGAATAGAACCCTACACTCATTATGCCTCATAAATATGCAGCAGGATAGATTAGACATTGAGTCAGAAGCCATATTCATATACCCTGTTGTATACTAAACCAAGTCAAGTCAAAATGTATTAACACAGCATGTTCAGGTTGGTGAATGTAACCTTGTTTAAGCTGTGTCTATGTGAGCATGCAGCTTTGCATGTTTTAGAAACCTAATTCATCTGATTAATCTAAGGTTCAATATAGAACATGGCTTTGCATAATCTATTCAATACATGTAGTCCTTGAATTACGACTGGTTGCTTAGCAACCATTGCAAGTTACCAGAGATCCCAAAAATGGGGCTTATGACTTGGATTTGAAGACTCTCTCCCCTTCACAGTCATAAGTTATTTGGCAATTGGCCCACATTTATGAATGTTTGTAGAGCCCAACAGTCATATGTTCCACAATTTATGACAGTTTGGCCAGACTCTGGCATTTATTTCTACTTTTTGGTAAAAACTGCCTCATAGTGAACAATGGTATAGGTATGACCAGGCTGAGCCTGAGAGAGGGGTCAAACAAGTCATCAGGCATGAGTCACTGCATGTCCACAAGAGATCTAAGTCCAGGCAACCTTGAATTCCATTGACTCTTATCTACCATCAATTTGCCTTGACTGTTAGTAGTTCAGATTCTTGCGGAGAACTTAGGCTTGAACTAAGTCTTTATGCTCATTTGAACTTCCTGATTCTCCTGATTTTCCTGGTGGAAATGACCATTGCATTATCTTAACAACCTTCACAAAAAAGTTGTAAAACCAGTCACAATCACATGGTGACCTGCTTTGCAACTGTCACAAATTATTATCAAAATTATGGCCTCAATTACAGTCATAAGTGTAGGACTACCTGTAATAAATTATCTTGTTGTATTAGTAATCCAAGATCACCCAGTGAGCTTTATGATTGAACATAGAACATAGAAGATGCCAGTATTGTTAGCTTTTATTTAGATGTGTATCCCATATAATATTTTATTCAAGAGTTTTAAGCTCCATATACAACTCACTCCTTCTATTCTATGAGTAGTTAGGCTGAGAGAGAGAATAACTGATCCAAAACTACTCAGTGAGTTTTTGTGGCTGAGAATAGGCTAGAAGGTCAGTTTTCCTGCTCCTAGTCCAACAACTTGACTACACTACTATATCACACTGGCTCTATGGTAGCTCATATAATAGAATAACAAATAGGCTAACACAATACCAGAATAACAGAGTTGGAAAAGACATTAAAGGTCTTCTAATCCAACCTCCTGCTCAAGCAGGAGATCCTATACCATTCCAGACAAATGTTTGTCCAGTCTCTTCTTGAAAATATTCAGTGATGGAGCTGAGTGGAGAATCTGAATGAACTAACACTCTTGCTAGCCTTCTCCAACTTGGTGGCTTCCAGCCATCATAAGCAAGGTCTGAGATTAATAAATATTGAAGGCACCAGATTTGGGAAAGCTTCTGTAATAATTATACAACACTGCATTGCCTCTATGTTTTCCAGATAGCTAGAAGTACATGAGCCTCCAAGAAAGGCTGTTTAGCTTATGGTGCAATCTTCCAGCTCCATCATCTTGTTTTTTAGACAACGGTGGAAATACAAAGGCTTTGAGGAAAATGAATAGCATACAGCAGCAATAAACATACACTGGTATGGCATAGTTATTTATTGTCTTTTTGGATGCTATTGCTTTGTTGTTTTATGTTGCTACAATTTAATACTATTTTTTAGAATTCATCTCCCCTTGGGACAGAGAAGCAGACAGCGAGTACATAAACAGTGATATGCAAACTAGCTCCTTTGAAATCATTTGAAAGTTTTATTTTCAAATTGTAATAATCTCTGTTCCAAATCTTCACCTAGTTGAAGACAACTGTCAGTTGCAGAAGTGCTATTATCAGCTGGGGGTTCTTACAAGCCCAGCTGATGTTTTTGTTATGCCAACCTTCACACCTGGCTATCTACTCTTGGAAGTCATATGAACACCATCTCTGTTGGCATTACGGTCACAGATGTTTTCATGATGCCTACAATGTCTCTGCTGGAGCTTTCTAAGTTCCCCTTGATGAGCAGATGCCAGTCAGAAAACTCAGTGCCACAGAAGCAAGAGGGGATTTATAGTTCTCTGCAATCTGATGTGGAGGATGGAAAGCATTACAACAGCTGCTTGCAAATTCGGAAGCAGCACACATCCATTTGTCAATTCAGTATCTGTGGGATGTCTTCATAAATGACAGCACTATAGAATTTGTTCAGCTATGTATTTAATAGCCTTCATCTGTGCTTAAGCCTACCCAAGTCCTGCTGTGCTGCCTCATTGTGGCATAAAGGTTGTTCCTGGGAGGGATGAGTGAAAAATGCTGGAGCTGTATATCATGAGTACATAATCCCAGCAGGGTCACCCATGGTGTAAAGGTTATGCCAGCTTTCCATCTAAAGCAAGGAGGTACCAATATTGGGCAGAAGTGATATGGAAATGATATGGAAGAGATATGGAAAGATGCAGCAAAGACAGTGGGAAAGATCATTTTATAATGTATGGGAACTCCTGTGTTTTGCCCATGGATAAAAAAAAGATGTAAAAAGACAATGGATGTATTATTGGAATATCTAAAGATCTAAAGGATGTGGGGAAAAATTATCCTGGAGAAAAATCTATCTACATGGTTGCTAAGAGTCAGTCAATTTGAAGGCAATCAATCAATCAATTAGTGTTTTTAAAAAGAGAAACAATTGATGTTTCAACTAGGCAGGCCAAGTCTATGGAGCTTTAGTCTGACCAAGTGATTTATCCTTTATGATGGCTTAGAAATGGAGTCACCATCAAAGCTGACACCAGCCAGAGCATAGAACAACTCAACAAAGTAGTGCAAGATCGGAAGATGTGGAGAGACCTGTTCCATAGAATTGCCAAGAGTTGGACAAGACTGAATGGATATCATCATCATCATCATCATCATCATCATCATCATCATCATCATCATCATCATCATCATCGGAGAGAATTGTGTATTCATGAATGGTGAACAAGCTTTGCCATTCAAGGGAGACACATAACCTTTAAATGACAAGCTGAAATAAAACGCTCTCTCAAAAACTGGCTAAAAATAGGGCTGGCCTGATCAATAGTATTTTATAAAAACATACTTTGGAAGTAGGAATTTAGGCTACCAGGGGCTCAATTTAGAAATCCTACTTGAAGCACCTACTGTATGGCAGATGCAGTCCAGATTTTCTTGGGGTCAAATCAGTGAAGGGGGCTGCACCATTTCTATGGATCATTGGTTTTGCTGTCCCAATATCCCAAAGATGCTTTTTTCAGGAGGCAATTGGACTTTCTTATTTTTCTTTGAAGACATTTTGCTTCTCATCCAAGAAGCTTCTTCAGCTCTGACTGGATAGTGGGGAATGGAAAAAATTTATACTCCTTGCAGACAGCTGGTCATTTGCATTCTTTTAGCGAGTCATTAGTGCTACCTGTAGATTTATCTGTGTCCTCAGGGTCACCTGAGTAGTGCAAATGGGTGTGGAGTCTTCTTGGAACTGTTGAAAGGACTGTGTTGTAGACTGGAGATAGATGATGTCACAATACATTTACCATTAGGAATTTTTCTCCTAATTTATAATTATTTTAAGATCATCATTCGGCATCCTGAACTCTACAACTATAAGGAATGAATTTGGACTTGTTTTCTGAAAAAAATAAATTTCAAAGTTCATCTGCAATATCAAGTGAGTTAAAGGCTTGAGAAGAATTATTCAGTGTGCTGTCAGTAGTTTAAAAAATCACCAGTGCAGAGTACAACTAAAGGGAAGTTTTTGACTTTGACAAAGAGGCAGAACAAGACAAATTCAGAAGTGATCAAGGAATCATTTGTGGAAAGGAGGAAGCAAAACCTCCAAGGTTGAAATGATCAGTCAGAAATCACCCCCACACAGTCATGTATGTTTGTATATTGGAATGCTAAATATTATCAAATCATTTTATATTTAATACCAAAATGTTTCAATTTTCAGCATATCTTTCCTTCATGGTATGTACACTTTTGACATTCTCAGTTTTTTAAAAATATTGTATCTATCTAGTCATTTCTCCAGATAGTTCAAGATAGCACCCATTATTCATTCTGAAGACATCATACTCATCATACTCAGCGTGTGGTCCTCAATTGAACTGCATCTACATAGAGGGAAGTGTGTAGTGGGGTGCCCTAGGGCTCTGTTCTAGGCCCAGTGCTCTTCAACATCTTCATCAATGATTTGGACGAGGGGATAGATGGGGAACTCATC
>JANHFS010001944.1:84370-95806 GCA_032467975.1 Trimeresurus albolabris
GGTCTCTCTACTGCAAGAACTCATGTTATGTTGCTGTTAAGATTGTAAGGTATTGTAAATATCTTGATATGATTAAAGAAGAATTTGTTTGAACCAGCTACACGCAGTCCTATGTAGAAGCTTCTGATTTAATTTTATAACAGAGATGTTAAAAATCTCAACAGTTTTGCCGGCAGCTAAAGACCATGTTTGAGGACCCTGTTAGAGCCCAGATTGCAAACTGGCAGGTGAGAGAGTTGTGGCAGAGGCATGGATCACTGGCAGACTACATTGCTGCATTTCAGGTGGTTTGTCTGGAACTGCAGTGGAACGAGGCAGTGCTTATGGGCGAGTTTCAGGAAGGACTTTTGTCTGATCTCCTGGACGAGCTGGCATGCACTGAATGCTCTCACTCCTTGCAGGAGCTCATGCACCTGTGTCTCCGTATCGATGCAAGACTCCAGCAGTGACGGGCGTGATAACGGACGGAGGCCTTGCCTGCACCCGTCAAAACAGTGGCACTGTTGGTACCACCTCCGGACGAGACAATGTAATTGGGGACTGCACAACCTCGACTGACCCCAGCTGAAAAGGATCGGCGCCACTGTGAAGGCCTTTGCTTGTACTGTGGCAATCCAGGCCATATGGCGACTATGTGTCCTATGAAGGCACCAAAGCCGCGGCAGGAAACAGACAGGGCTCGGCCTAGAGGGCTCTGTAGGTCAGGCTCACTTGGAAATGGGCCAATCACTTCCACCCCAACAGACCTTGTAAAGCACTTTGTGTTAGCAGTGAAGGTGTTTGTGCCAGGTTATGGAGTGGTGGAGGTCAAGGCCCCAGTGGACTCATGGGCTACTGCCAATTTCATGGACTCAGCTTTTGCCACACAGTGGTCCATTCCCCAGCAGCAGTTGTCACTGCTGGTCTTGGTGGAGATGATTGATGGGCGGCCCCTTCATTCCGGCCCAGTGGTTGCTGTGACCAGACCCCTTCACATGTGTATTGGGTCGCATGTAGAAAACCGTTTTATGTGGCTACCATTTCCTACTTTCCAATGGTGCTGGGATTGGAGTGGTTAAGGGCTCATGATCTGCAGATTATTTGGTCATCTGGGGCAGTGTGGTTTCCTGGCAAGAAGTGTGCCACCCATCACCTATATGCCTGTGTAGGGAATGTGTTTACACATGGGGATCTGAACCTACCGGCAGAGTTGGGGGATTATGCCGATGTGTTTGGGGAAAAAGAGGTGGATCAATTGCCCCCACATTGGTCTTATGACTGCCTGATTGAGTTAGTGCCTGATGCCAAATTGCTGGTTGACCAGATTTACTCCCTGTCAGAACCGGACTTGGCAGCCTTGAGGGACTTCATTGACAAGAACCTCCAGAATGGGTTTATCCAGCCTTCTACCTCCCTATTGGCTATGCCAGTGCTCTTTGTGTGGTTGGGGGAGCTCAGGCTGTGCTGTAATTACCGGAAATTGAATGCCATCATGGTCCATAATCGGTACCCACTCCTGCTCATCCCCGAACTCATCGAGAGGCTCTGCCAGGCCAAAATATTCACTAAGTTGGACTTCCGGGGAGCTTACAACTTAGTCCAAGTTCGAGCAGGAGATGAGTGGAAGACGGCCTTCCAGACACGTTATGGACATTTTGAGTACATGGTTATGCCCTTTGGCTTGACCAACGCGCAGGGAGTGTTCATGCACTTTATGCATGACATGTTCAGGTACCTGCTGGATAAGTTTGTGGTCATCTACTTCAATGACATCCTGATCTACTCGTCCTCCCCACAAGCGCATTGGAATCACGTTCGGCTCATGTTGCAATGATTGCGGGATAATCACCTCTTTACAAAGCAAGAGAAGTGCCAGTTTGCACAAACCACAATCAATTTTCTCGGCCATCACATCTTGCCCGAGGGTGTGGATATGGACCTGGAGAAAGTAAAGTCACTGCAGGAATGGCAGCTTCCGCAGAGGGTAAAGGATGTGCAACGACTGTTGGGGTTTGTGAATTATTACCACACGTTCATTCCTCGCTTTGTGAACCTGACCGCTCCCCTTTCCAATCTGTTAAGGAAAGGGGTGAAGTTCTGCTGGGGCGCTGAGGAGCAGGGGGCCTTGGATGCCATTAAGGCTGTTTTTGCCTCTGAACCTATCCTCAAGCATCCTGATCCCTTAAGGCCTTTCGTGGTGGAGACAGATGCATCGGATGTAGCCATCGGGGGTGTGCTTTTGCAAGCCTATGCTCCTGCAGGTACCTTGTTTCCATGTGCCTCTTATTCACGGAAGCTATCGGCCCCCGAACAGAATTATACGATATGGGACAAGGAGTTGTTGGTGGTCAAAGTCATTTTTAAGACATGGTAGCACCACTTAGAAGGTCACCAAGTTGAGGTTCGAACAGACGATCGGAACCTAGAGCACCTACAGACTGCCAAAACGCTGAGTCAGTGACAGGTGTGATGGTCACTGTTTTTTGTGAGGTTCGACTTTCGGGTGACCTATGTCCTAGTGGGCGGAACCAGCATGCAGACATGCTGTCCCGGAAGCCCGAGTTCACCCGAAAGGAGGACAAGATCATGCCCAGAATGGTTATTCCCTTGGAACAGTTGGCGGCCACAGAGGAGCCCATGGATCTACGTAGCAGAATTCGTGAGGCGCAGCAGAAGGATCCATTTGTGGTGGCTCAACATCGTGAGTTGGCTGGCGATGAGAGAGATAAGACTCCTTGGATATATGGACAGTGGTATAATAGTGTCAACCTGAACCCATATTTGTGTTTGGTTCCATCGATAGCTGGTCCAAATGATGCTGAGAAGTCTACTGGTCTGGTTATCTCGAAGCACACCAGGTTACAGGCATCAGCATTGCACTAGGAAGTGCTGACTCCTTTAGGGTTATCCCTGTATACCACTTTGCAGTGCTCCAGCTCAAACATGGTTTAAGATTGTAGCCAAAGTGGGATATACAAACGTATTTGGCATTAAATGAGTAGGCCTGTCTCCACTCCAACGCTCCACATTTAGTCCATTTAGCTTGATTATAGTCAATAACTTTACACTCATCAAAGGAGACTCTGGCACTATCCATAAGTCTCGTGTTATTCTTTCCCAAGAGGTATTGTCTGTGCGTCCCTCCATATGTCCAGATTTGAAATTGTTGGTAGGGCTTTACTATATTGACAGGATCATACAAGTGACCCTATCCCTCACTTTGCAAGTGGAATATGTAATCTTGTTATAAACAAAATTCACTTTTGTTCCTTTAAGTATTGGACCCACGGTCTGAAGAAGGTGTGGGGGAAATAGCAGCAACAAAGTAAAAAATGTAGCAATATACAGTTTAGATACTATGAACCCGAGTTCCAGGGTAGTCCAGTCCATTGAAGTTTTTTCCTAGTTAGATGGAAACAGTTCAACAGGCAAGGCAGGTCGAACTTTCACTTTCTGGCTGTCCAGCTGCTGGGTTTGTCACTGGAGAGGGAAAGATGGGACATTCTATGGACCCATGCCTTGATTTCTTCCACTTCTCACTGCAGTTGAGGTGCTCAGAAGGACTTGGGGCTGGGACCACTTAGACTTATAGGTGATAATTCTTTCACCCGAACCCACTCTTCAGGAACAACAATCAGAGACAGGTAGTAGGGCAGCCTGGGCCTGTACTGAGATAGAAGACAAAACCTGCACCAGATTATGCAAATACTGAGTAACCTTTGTCATTGACATTCTTGAACCTTCATGCAATTCCCACCCATCATTTCAAAAGGGACAAAGCAAATTTTCCAGAGTTGTGGCCTGTATTGAAATGGCCTCACCACTAGATGTCACAACCTGTCCAGCCACTGTGTACCATCCACAACATAAGCCAAAAACATAACTTCCTCTTGCAGTTGCATGCCATTCTCCTCAACTTCCCATGTATCTATCAACTTTATGTGAGTAACTTTTCCCCCTTTTATTATTAATCAAACTTCTTTCTTTCCAACTTTTTCCAAAAGTATGCTTATTCCCTTTCTCCTTATCACCAACCTTAGAGCCTGCTGTAGAGCCCACAGGCCTGAGCTGACCAAAGGGAGGGAAAGCCCCACCTAGCCTCCACCAACATTCACTCCTCCCCATCCACCATCACACATCCAGCATGCCTTTCCCCCCCTTCAACTACTTTGCTAGATCCATCTATGAACAAATCAGTTTTCTTTCTCTTTCCATTGTCTCACTTTTAGTCAAAACAACATGTTATCTATAATCCCAAAATTTCCTCAACTCCAGCAAGGATTTCTTCAATTCTCTCAGGCATTGCTGTCTCTTTCTTCCCTTAATTAATAAATCAGTGTGTCCTATATAGTGTGTCCTTCAAACATAAAGACAATAAATAAATAAATAAATAATAATAATAATAAGCAACTGCACAAAAAAAACAGCCAAATGTATTCTGAGTTAATGTACTGAAAGTATATATATGTGTGTGTGTATGCAAAGACTGAAACTGGAGGAGCTTCTGGTTTGGTGTCATAATGAGACAGGTGAAAGAAATTGGAGCTCCAATTTTCTAGCCCAATTTTGCTCTGTCTGGAGATCCCAAGGGTTCAGAAAGCTGCCCTGGAGATGCAACAAAGAAGAAGGGAAGCCTTGGGAGCTTGGAGCTGACGGCGGTCGGCCTAAACGAACCAAGGATCCTCTTCAAAAGAATGGAAGAAAGGCTGCCTTAATGCACAGGCAGCCCAAGTCATAGACAACCAGGAAAAAAAGTGAAGAATCATGGCATGCTGTGGCATGCCAACAAACAGCTGATTGTCAACAATGTGCTGAGATCTGGGTGAGATTGCTTTTTTCTATTTCTCTTCCCTGTGGACTTGGAAATAAAAATCCCCTGATTGGATAAAATTTCTAAAGCAAAGACCCCAGGAAGGCTTGGGAAGAAGGGAGTCAAAAGTGGCAAAAAATTTAATTGGTGGAACAAAATTAAAGAATACAAACTAATATATAAAAATGGAATTGGGACTGATTTAAAGAAAATTTGGTTAACTTTTATCACATGGAAACCTTTTTCTTATCTATTTTTTGTGAGAAAATAACTTAAAAAGAACTTTCTTAAACCTGGATATAGACAATACAATAAATAAGGACATCTAGTGGTGAAAGGAGATATTACAATAGCATTAAAAGAACTGGAGAAACTGCTGACCTTGAACTAACACCTGTTGTAAACAAAAGAAATTTATGTGACTCTATGTTAGAAAAGACTTTCTACAATCATATCTTTTGACCCTGTATATAACCATTGATGAACAGGACTTAGGGGACAGTATCAATATACAGATGGCCCCTCTGTCTCTGGTCACTTGTAGGCCTATGAATGCAGATCATGAAAGGGCAGCAAAGAAACACGCAATGTTCTAAACCCACCGAAGACCATCTGGCATCTTGGGGAAACACCCACAACACCCAAGACTGAACATATGGTCTTGGGGGAAACTCCCCTGAGAGAACATACTAGCT
Source organism: Trimeresurus albolabris (assembly GCA_032467975.1). Lineage (NCBI taxonomy): Eukaryota > Metazoa > Chordata > Lepidosauria > Squamata > Viperidae > Trimeresurus > Trimeresurus albolabris. Next base: position 89,855 of record JANHFS010001944.1, read on the forward strand.
ACTTCTGCTTTTCTTATCTATAGTGTGCCAGCCTTAAAGGGCAAAGTCTTAATCTTATGTGTGCCAGCCTAGCTGGGTGAATTGCTTATGTAATCAAAGTGACTATAAAAATAAGCTTTCTTTGCTATTTGAGGCTTTTGGTCTTTTGTACAGAAGCCCGTCTCTATTCAGCTGAATAAACATGTAAACTTGAAGGCAACTTCTGGTTTCCTATATTTCTTTAACAAGCAAAACCTCAGAACCTGCCCATCACAACCTGCTTCCAGAGGTTGTGAATGCTCCAACACAGAAAGTTTCTAAGAAGAGACTGGACAACTGTTTGTCTGAAATGGTATAGACTTTCCTACCTGAGCAGGGGTTGGACTAGACTAGATGATCTCTAAGGTCGCTTCCAACTGTATTATTATTGTTATTGTTATTATTATATTTGTCAACCTCTCAAAATCAAGAAAGACATGTTCGGATTCTCTAAGCAGTTTTCTTTGTTCTTTCTCACCTATATACAAATTAAAGCAGACTACTTGTACGATAAAACCCATATACTGGAAACTAATAGGGAGGAGCTGTCTTCACTTTCTTTCCCAACAATGTATCTAACTTTTTTGAATTGTAAGAGTCATTGACTGAGATGGGGAGGCTATAAAAATAATGAATGAATGAACAAACGAATGAATTGCGATATCTCTTGTTCTTCTGGAATGTACTTCCTCCCTCCTTCCCTCCATCTTGGGAATCCAGATAACATTCCATCATACTATTTCAAGTCTTGTATTCGACTCTTTCCTGCTAAGTTCAAAGTGAGAGCTTGAGTTCTAAGACAGAGTTTTGTTGCCAAGTTTTGACAATGGCAGAGCTACATGCTTTCTATACCGAAGGTCCCTGATTGACCACAGGTTTCTCCAAGTAGGACTGTAAATACTTCTGTTGGTGAATCAATAAAAATTGTATTGGGCTAAATTCTCTTATCTGCCTAGGAAGATCAGATAGACTGTAGGAGTGTAGCCATGATTAACAGTATTTCAACATAGAGAATATGAAGAAAATTGTCAGGCCTAAAAACCAAGACACTTGGAGATTCTTCCAAGCAGATTTGATTGTTCTCGCCTATAGACAGAATCTTGCCAAACTAAAGTACTCTACTATTTACTTCTGAAACATATATTCTGAAAACTGTTAGGTAGGGACTGTCTTCACTCTCTTTGCCTAACAGAAAACTGAAGACTGAGCTGCCTCTTATTCTCCAGTAATGCATGCCCTCCCCTCTCAGAATCGATCTTCTCACTATATTCTATCACAAAAATTCAACATCCAGTGTTATGAACATGTTTTCCATAAGGAAAGTATTATCCTTAGCATTCATCTATCAGAGAATCTGAATGCCTAAAATGACTAGCTTAGAATTTGAAGAAATGTGACTAACCTTATGAAATAATACTTGGATGTATCAGGAATCCAGTCTATTACTACCTTATTCTCATCATCAAGTGAGACATTGATATAAAGCATAGCTATCTATCTAGAGCCGTGGTGGCACAGTAGTTAGAGTGCAATATTGCAGACTAATTCTGCCGACTGCCAGCAGTTCGATCCTGATTGGCTCAAGGTTGACTCAGTCTTCCATCATCCCCAGATTGTTGTAAACTGCTTAGAGAGAGCTGTAAAGCATTATGAAGTGGTATATAAGTCTAAGTGCTATTGCTATGTACAAAAGAGGAAGCAGAGGAATTCATTTCTGCACCTGCAGGAAGAATGTGCTATATACATTGGAAAAACAACTGTGACATTTATTTTGTTACAAGGTGATCAAGGTCATGTATGAATGATACAGTATAATCATATCTCCAGTGGTCTGCTGTCTTCTAGCTTCCCACCCCTCCATTAAATCCCAAGAGAGAGAAAAAAAGATAGGAAGGGATCCTTCTCATGTCCCTGATTCGAAAGCATTGCAGTTTTCCAAGTAATGAAAAATATGCTTTGGAAAACAATATCAGTAGTAGTATTCTGCATTATCAACAGTGAAGTATATTAATGATATACCTCCCCTCCCCCCATGCAGAAGTATATGGAAGAAATTCTTGAGAATAAGGTTATAAATCAGAATCTACTTTCTTAGTCATATTTCAGTATTATCCTCATTCCAATGCAGAGATGTCAATACTATTTTGCAGCCTTTATGTCCCTAAGAAAAAAACTAATGTTTTCCTCCAAAAATTATAGTTATAAACTTGTTGGTGGCATTCATATACAGTAGTCAGTATAATATTGTCAACTTGTGCAGTGTAAGAAGCATAGATGAAAGGGGGGAGGGATATATGTTTTCCAAGCAGGAAAAACACAAGCCCATTAGGGAATGAAATATGCTTTTCAACCATTTAAGAGGCAATACAACAACACAGAGAAACAAAAACTACCCCAAAATCCAAACTGAAAGGAAAGCAAATTTCATTTCCAGCTTCTTCCAAAACTTAAATGAAAAGAAACAATAGAAGCATATTTTTTCCCTTCTCAATGTTTGTTTGCTGTTGTGAAATTCAATCATTTTAAGCCAGTATTTTCAAAAAAGAGGCATTTTTCACATGTGCAGCTGTGGCTAAATAGACTTTGTTTTGTCTGGATAGCTTAGCTTTGTCTGGATTTCTGGCCAGCAACGCAAAACACTTTTGTTTTATTGAGGGCCACCAAAGATGACACCAAGGCTGCCTGATACATTGGCAACATGACAATGAGATCAATGTAAAAAATAAATGCAGCACCACTGCAGAATGCACACAGATCAATACCTTTGTAAGCCATAGAATACCAGCCGTGTATAGTTGTATTAAAGAGTATAGTTGGTGCCAGGTAGATATTTTTCCATCATTCCACGGATAAGTCATTTACCCCACTGAAAGCTACTGTTGTTATTAAACTGCTGTTATTTAGGAATCTAAAAATACCTATTGCAGTCACTGTCACTGACTTAGAATTTGCATTTGTCCTTTTAGATTAGATTAGATAACCTTTATTGTCATTTTTTCCATTAAAAATGAAATTTGGTTGCTTCCTCTCAAAGTGTACAAATACATAACACACATTTAAAATATACTAAATACAATGTACGTATAGACCTACACCCTTACATATAAGTAATATATAAATATTATTCACTGTCCATCTTGAATACATAGTGGAAAGAGGAAGCTTTAGAGTTTACAAGGTTAATACTGTATGGAACAAAGCTGTAACTGAATCTGGATGTTCTGCTTCAGATACCACAAAGCCTCCTCCCAGAAGGTAAGAAGGAAAACAGGTTGTGAAGAGGATGTGTAGTGTCCCAGACAATCTTGCAGACCCTGCTCAAGCAAGGCTTATATGCTATGTTCTGGATGGGAGGGAGAGAACTGCCAATGATTTTTTCAGTCATCCTCTTCATAGGTCCATAGGTTTTACTTCATTTGCTTCATAGGTCTTGAGAATTGTGGAAGATATACAGCAGGTAGCCCTCAATCTACCACCGCAACGGAGCCAAAATTTCTGTCACTAAGCAGGTAGTTGCTAAGTGAATTTTGCCCCCTTTTACCACCCCTCTTGCCACAACTGTTTAGTGAATTACTGCAGTTATTAAGTTGTTAAGTGAATCGGGCTTCCCCATTGACTTTGCTTGTCACAAACTTACAAAAGGTGATCCCATGACCCTGGGACACTGCAACCATCATAAATTCATGCCAGTTGACAACCATCCAAATTTTGATCATGTGATCATGGGGATGTGCAACAGTCATAAGTCTGACAAAATGGCCGTAAGTCATTTTTTTCAGTGCTATTGTAACTTTGGTCACTAAAATAACAGTTGTAAATTGAAGGTTACCTATATGCCACTGATGCTTTAGACAAACCAAGGATGCATTTTACCTTAAAGAGAACATTACAATATTAACTAAGAAATTAAATATCCGGTATTCAGTAATTTAGTGTGTAAATAATTAAATAAATTATGATAATCCTAAAGGGATAAATATTTCCCAGAGAAATTTAGGACTGGAAATTGAGCCTGTAATAGATATCCGTAAAAACTGGTCCTGATGCTGTTTATATCCTAATCCCATCCTGATGCCCTCTGGCATAGCTAGGCTAAATGTTTGAAAAGTTGAACTTTTAACATATCTGTAAGGCTGTAAATTATTAATCTGAAAAAAAAATGGAGCAATCTTTTTATATCAATATATGTCTATCCACAGAAGATATAAATATGTTTCCTCATGTTTTAGCACTTTTCATTGCCTGCTTATGGTGCAATCTTTTCTTGATCGCTGTCCATTGATCACCGAAAGAGAAAGCATTTAAGGGAATCAGCTGTTAAAGTTTATGTACCAGAAGATGGCAATAGTGATCTGCAAGAACATCAATTTAGCCACACTAGTTTCCATATTTCCCGCAAGCAAGCAGGAATGCAAACAGGCATCAATGTTTTTGACTGATGGCTGAACACTACATTTTCTCATTGCTTTCTTTTGGTTCCTTATCTTTGAATTGTTTGTCTTGTGCCTGATTGTTGCCGAGAATTCTATTTTTTTTATTATTATTGAAACAACTGTTTCAAGCTTCCCCCATCCCTCCTCTGTAGGTTTCAACAGGGTGTGCTGCCAGGATGGGGAAAACTGTGATGTAATTTAAAACACGTTGAAGAGGTATTGTTGAATTAAACATGTCAGAGGGGAAAAATAATCAAATTACTATTGGAATACAGAGTCTTTGGGGGAGCATGTGCATTGTCTGTTTACGTGAAGTCCAGAATAGAGTCCATTAACAAGAAAAGAAGAAGAAAAGCAGACTGACAGGAAAATTGAAAAGAGTTTCTGTGAGGGGGTAGTTTCACTGGATTCAATGCTTTTGAACAGAGATGCATAGGATTGTGCTGACTATCTTTTATTAAGATCCAGATGGATTTGTTTGGTCATAGATTGGCAAAGCCAAATATAGTACATGCCCAGAATCAAGTTAACTAGTACTGAGCCCCCCAAAAACAAAGTAATATGGTAATAGGTTTCAAGAAAAAAAATAACACTAATACATTTCTATAAAGGAGAATATTTTTAGCTCAGAATTAAAATGAGCATTCCTGGGTGCTCTTTGAGCTTGATTGTTTTCTTGCAGATGTTTCATTACCCAAATTAGGTAACAACATAACAATGTTACCTAGCTTGGGTAATGAAACATCTGCAAGAAAACAACTAAGCTCAGAGAGCACCAAGGATCCCTCATTAATGCATTGGTGTGTAAAAGGAAAAATTGTGTGTGAAGTTAAAAATTGTGTGTATAGTGAAAAAAGAAGTGGTGGGTGCTCCATCTTTAAGAAAGGTTTTTAAGAAAAGATCAAACAACCATCTTTCTGAAATGGTATAGAGTCTCTTGCTTGAGTAGGGGGCTGGACTAGAAGTTCTCCAAAGTCCCTTTCAACTCTGTTATTTTGTTAAATAATACCATTTCAGTAAAGAAAACAAGAAAATACAAAATAGAACAATCAGAAATAGGTCTTTTTTTCTTTTTAGGAGAAATATGCACATATGAATCTAGTTCTTAATTTCTTCTATGAATTGCTTTGTCCCACTTCTCGGTTCATGCTCAAACATGACAGACAAAAATATTCTTTGCAAACAAGTAGTTTATTCAACACTTGATGTTTCTCAATATTTTAATATACTCGCTGTTCTACCTGTCTTGTACATTTCACTTCTGAGATGTTTATTCCAATATCCAACAAAGCCTAAAAAGAACAACAAGGACCTATCTTCATTCAGACTTGCAATTCATCTACATTTCCTACTTGATTATGAAGGAGTTAAGCAAGATGACAAGAACAAAGGAGGAATATTCAAGGTTAACAAAATATAGACTTTTCCACGTTCTGATGGAGCACTAAAAAAAATAACATCATAGAAGAATCTCAAATATTGGTACAGGACTGAATAAAGA
>JANHFS010001945.1:62559-79043 GCA_032467975.1 Trimeresurus albolabris
TATCTATCTATCTATCTATCTATCTATCTATCTATCTATCTATCTATCTATCTATCTATCTATCTATCTATCTGCTATGAGCATAAATAGTTTTCTTGAACTGTAACATGAGATGCAAGTTAAATAAAAGCAATGCATTAAACTTATATATCATGCACAGTGGAAATAGAAATTGGAGGTGGGGGAATCACTGATCATTTCATAAAAGCATCCACCTCTTTTCTGATATTGCTATTCTGTGTTAAAATGATATTCCCCAAGTTATGATTGAGCTTTTTAAAATTGCACAATATATACTCACGCTTATGCATATTGTGATCCTAACTAGATAGAGAAAAAGGGTCTAATCTCTATATTCAGTTATTGTCCCCACACAAAAATAGCCTCATTCATATGTAACATAATGCTATTATTATGTAGATAAACTTTGGGCAGTAAAGAGTTTGGAAACATTGTCTTCCCCTTTTAACAGGAGCTTATTATTTTGTCTGAATCTCAGCCAGATTGGATAATGATCAGGCTGACTTAGAATTTAAGATGGTGTAGACCAGGCCATAAGACTATGGAAGGCTGCTCTAATTTTACTTTAAAACCCTATGAGTTTGGACAAGATAAAAAAAACCAATTAAAAACAGAAGCATAATTTCCAATTTCTTCCTCAAACTATGCCAGAGAAAGAGGCAAAGAAAGTTGCATAGCCACAGTTTATGGATGTAATGCTAAATTATTATTTAATGTAGTATTTGTAATGGATCAGTGAATTCTTTAGTTGGAAAGCCAGTGTTATAAATCACTGTGCGTAATTCAGAAACACTGGATTACAAATGAAGCCCAGGGACACCAGTTCTTTAAAGAAAGGTAATACTATTGTTAGAAGAATAATTTGGAGGTTCTGCAAGCCGGGTTGTACAAGAACAAATCCCTGTTCTCAAGAACAAATAAAAAATGAAATCCAATTACTGTGAGAGGAGATTCTCTCCTTCCTTTATTCCCAAAAGCGAAGAGATTTGTTTTTGGGGGTAGGTTACAGAGAAAATAAGGTCCAGAGACTTGGTTTTATAGGGGGACTGGTCCTTGCTGTGGACTTGGGGAGGCATGGTTTGTATATGTGGTGGTTCTAATGTCTTCGTCCAAAGGTAATTGTACTTCCTATGCAAATTGAGGTGATCCTGTCCTGGGCTTTGATCCTGAGGTGCCTGTGGAATCTGGAAAGAAGATTTCCCTCTGATATGTAGATCCCTTCCTAGGCATCTTCCTTTATCCTGAAGGATTCCTGCCTCCCCAATGGAGCCAATGAGGTGCTAAAAGGGGGGAGGGACATCAGAGATCTTCCAATACTATATCACAAGACCTCCCTCCCTCCCTCCCTCCCTCATCATGACTGATTGAATATTTTTCTTGCTGGATTATGCCAGTCGCTGTGCAATAATATAAACCTGTGTAGGGTAAACTATGGATTAGGAGCAATCTGATATACTGTTAAGCAGTGATACCAGACAAAATATGAAAAGGATCACAAAGCAATGAAAAAATCTGGGGTTCTACATTCAGCAACATTGTTTTATAATTACTCTGTGATGGTTCACAGATATTCACTGCAGGGACTATTATCTATGTGTCTGCCCTCTGTCTCTACATATTATATCATCTCTCTTGTTCTGCAACTTGTTGTGCAAAGTAGAAGTCCTGATCTCCTTTAGAAAGCCTTTCCCCACTAATGGTGAAAGTATGATCCACCCCTCCTTGGGTCAACAGAAAACTACTCCAGCATGACATTTTGTGACCCCATTGTGGAAGCCTATTCTGCCTCTGTTGCCTCTGACTCCTTGCTCCAAGGTACTATTGTGATTATATTTGCAGTGTACATAATTACTAAAGCAATGATTTGATTCCACTGTCTTTGCTTTCCCCTGTCTTCTACTGCTAATCTGTGGGAAAAAAGCATCCACAGTTCCAGACCTGCCGTAGAAATGGGGCAGGTCTGACTATGGGACTATGTTCATTATCTCTAGGCTCCTTCTTGTGCTCCTTCCCATTCAATTGTAATCATATATATATGGATCTTGAAGTAAGTTGAGTCACTAGCAGCACAATTTCTCTTCTTTCTTTACATGCATTAATATTTACATCACACATGTCAATACATCTCTTCTCTCCAGAAATTCGGCCCTGTACTCAGTAGCTAATTGTAGCTGTTCCAAGGACACTACTGAATAGTTTTTATTATAGATATGAAAAGAGTAACATATGTGCAAAAGATCAGCCTAATGTATTATAGATTTGTTCTGTGTTTTCAAGTGGTTCTGTCTTGTCTAGTCTTTGCCTAACCAGTTTTAGCCTAATATAGACAATAAATTATGACCTCCAGATTCTCCCAAATTTTGTTTGGGAGGAAACAGTGGAGAAGAATTAGCCCTACCTTTTCAGTGTTATGCTATTTTAGCCTGTTGTCACATTACACCATTATATAATTTCAATGTTAGAATATTTAAAGCTCCATTACTGAGACTTGCACTTTAGAGACAACAGCAGAATGATGGCAAATGAAACTGGTCAGCCTACGGATGGGGAGATGGTATGATGGACTACAATGAAGTTCCTCAGGAAGAATAGAACACATTTCAAAGAAGAGGCTGAGACAAGAGGCAACAGCACCCAGAGTTGAACAGGAGACAGAAGAAGAAATTTAGGACAGCCATTCCCTAGAACAGGGCTGTCAAACTGGTGGCCCACAGGCCGGATGCATCACACACAGGCCATGCCCACCCTGGCTCTGCAAAGGCAAAAAATGTCACAATACATCACAGTATGTCACGTGACATGATCAAGTTTGACATTCGTACCCCTAGAATCTCTCAGAATATATCTGTTGGGGTGAGAGTAGTACGGGTTTAGTCTTGCAAGAGTCCGTCTGTTGGGTGTAAACAATAAAGAATGGAACTTTGGCTGGATTGTTCTATGTTGTTCTTAGGCTGGACCTGATATCAGGGAACAGATGGAAGAAGACATACCCACATCAGCATGAGTGGATGAATGTCACTTTGTTCCCATCTGCTATTGATCATCTCTAATATAACGAGTGATGAAGAGTAACAGATTGTATACATCTTTTAACTGCAACTTGCCATTGCCAGTTTAAGTGAGAAACACTACTGTAACTGTGGTATAGCTAAGAATGACATAAACCTATGTACTCATGGGCTAGGATGCAGATGAATGAGAATACAGATGAAAAAAATATACATAAAGAATACAGAATAACAGAATTGAAAGGGATCTTGTAGGTAGGTCATCTAGTCCAACTCCCTACTGAAGCAGGACACCCTATACCATTTCTGACAAGTGGCTGTCCAGTTTCTTCTTGAAAGCCTTCAATGATGAAGCACCCACAACTTCTGAAGGCAAGCTGTTCCATTGGTTGATTGTTCTGTTAGAAAATTTCTCCTTATTTCTAGGTTGAATCTTTCCTTGATCAGTTTCCATCTAGCTTCTTGTATGCCCTTTGGGTGTTTTGGAAAATAAGTTGTCCCTTTCCTCTCTGTGACAGCACCTCAAATATTGGAACACTGCTATTATGTCACCCTTGGTCCTGAATCTACCTATGCCCACTTCTTGCAACTGTTCTTCATATGCTTTATATATCTTCATATGTTTTAGCCTCCAGCCCCCTAATCATGTTTGTTGCTCTTCTCTGCACTTTTTCTAGAGTCTCAACATCTTTTTTATAATGTGGTAATCAAAACTGGATGCAGTATTCTAGGTGTGGCCTTACTAAGGCTTTATAGAGCAGTACTAGTACCACACAGGATCTTGATTCAATCCCTCTGAAAGTGCAAGATAGGATTACATTGGCTTTTTTGGCTGGCGCCGCACACTGCTGGCTCATATTTGATTGTCCACTAGGACTCCAAAATCCCTCTCACAGTTAGTGCTATTAAGCCAGTTAGTGCTATACATGTACATTTGGTTTTTCTTGCCTAAGTGTAAGACTTTGGTTTTCTCTATGTTGAATTTCATTTTGTTAGATAGGTTCCAGTGTTCAGGTCTGTCATCCATCTGGATCTTCAACCTATCATCTAGGGTGCTGGCTATTTCTACAGCTTAGTATCATCTGCAAATTTGATAAGTTCCCCTTATCAAATTGTCAGGTTGTGTTTTTTCTGCTTCTACTAACTAATCAGAAACTGCTGTTAATCAGGGATGTTGAAAACATACTCTGTTATGGCTGTAATGTATACATTTGTTGAACTCCAAAATATCTTAATATCACTAGGATGATGGAAGTTCCTCTAAAAGCTCTGTCAAACCCTCCACACATATAACGTTGTACAATAGCTTTGAAAAAATCTACATTTGCTTCTCAAGAAGGTAGTCCATGTTTATTTGCATAGCAAAGTCTTACAACTATTGCCAAAATTAGGACTGGCATGTTGCCCTGCATGAGGCCCATAGAAGATTAAAGCATTTTTCTCTTCTGGAACAAATCAGGCTAAAGTTGGATCTACGGTACAGTGGATTACGAACTTACATTTAGGACTGAGTGAACCTTTTATTTGAAAGTTCTCAGTAGGGAATCTAAACTTGGAGCCAAATCACCTTCAGTGAGCAAAGTTATATCTTAAAGGGAGTTGTTTTTAAATGAGATACATTCCTTTCAGCTCTCTAGGTGCCATGAGAAAGTAGTAAGCTCCAAAGCTTTATGTCATGGATCTAATCAAAGGGCATTTGTCTTTCATTTGCTCAATCACTCTGTAATATATCTGTGCAGAATGAGCTCCAATTTTCCATGAATAGAAAGAATAAATAATGTTATTAGAGGGATACCATACTGTAAGTTTTGAAATGGGTCCCAATACTAAATCAGATTTTTGTTTAAAACTTCTGTTTCAATTTTAAAAGGTTCAGGTCATTCAACAAAGCTAGTAGAATCCCTACCATGCTATAGATACACAGCAAATACTAATTTGCCATTTTATAAAATGGATGGGATCGTCAGAAGCCACCCTGGTGGATTGTCATTGCTGATTCTAAGTATTAATGTATTTACGATAAGAAATGTTTTTTACAAAACATGAACAAGAATGCTTCTGACTATCCATTAACTAAATGAACTATAAATCCTGGTAAATTTATGTTTTTACTTACCAAGATCAAAGACATAGACTCCTGGAAGGCAATACTCAGCATTCTTGCTTGAACAACCTCCAAATAAATATATCTTGCCTTTTACTACACTATAAAGCAAAATTGAAATGTTAAAGTCATCCATAAAACTTCTGTCTCTCCCTGCCCCCTTGGTTAGAATTTTCTGTAGAAAAATAAACACTTGATTCCTTAAAGAATATTGCTGATCTGTAATATACACCACACAATTGTATCAATAATCTAATCTGGGAGTGGAGTGGAGAGGTTTTTGATCCTCAACAAACAGGAGTGCTGGCAGGATTCCATGATGTGCCTTCAACAACTGCCCAGCTGATGAATGTTAGGAAGAACTGAAGATTATGACAATGTGGGTGTATTTCCAGGCTGTTTCTAGCATTCATCAGCTGGGCAACGGAATCAGGTGAGAAGCAGGGAGGGGACAAGGGCCATATGGAAGCCAGATGAAGGCTACAGGTCATTTGTAGATCATAGGATGCCCAAATGTGATCTACTTTCTGACTGGTTTTATTTTGGTGCAGCTTATATTTCTATAACTAGTGTTTTTATAATTTGGGTATGTGTTCACCCATGCATAGCCTTGATGACTTCCAAAAGAATTGGAATATATGAATAACTGTGGGTAATTCGATACACAAACTGTGTAACCTTTTTTTCACAATTAGATCAAGAAATGGGTTCCCCCTCCCCCAAAAATGCTTTCTTAAAAACTAAAGGAAAAAGGTGGTTGATTCCATAACAAATCACCTGGCATGAAGAAGGCAGCTGGAAAACAGCTGTAGTTTTATTGCAGATGAAGTGAAACATCTCTTGAGAAAGCGGATAAATTCTTTAAATTGTATACTATTTTACCTCATCCTCACACATACTTTCTAAAGTATAAAGCTACGCTTGTGTATTGAAAGAAACAGGTCTAAATGGAAGCAGAATTATAAACTTGGAGGTAATGAACAGGGACGAATTACACATGAAAATTACTTTCTGGTCTTTCATGGTGGTTTGAAGCATTTAGTGTGTAACGCCTCACTAGCAGAAAAGTTTATGTTCAGCAATAGCAGTTCTAGACAATTTGATCTATGCCACACTGCAATTGCCTGTTCAAGAAAGGCTTGCAGTGGTGTGTACATTATAGAGACCTCCTAAACTTGAACAGCTTGTGGCACTTGTCATGTGAAGCCCCTATGGAAGTCTATATAGCCCAGGGGTCTTCAAACTTAGCCCTTTTATGACTTGTGGACTTCAACTCCCAGAATTCCTCAGCCAAGTTTGAAGACTCCTGATATAGCCATATATGCTATAGCTATATATGTCTCAGAGGCCATTGGAGATTGTATAATTGTGTAAGCCAACCACTGTTTAGTGGAGTGGTCAGTTTACTGTTATTTCTAAGTATATCTTCCTAGGTATTTTTAAAGTTCTCTATCAATAAATACAAATCCATATCCACTGTTTTTTAAAATCCATTTGGAGGGATGGGCGGGAAATGAAATTCCTCATATGGCTTATCTCATACAGCTTTGTATGAGATGCTTGATTTTGCCATGCTAGAGTGGGCAAAGAAATGCATGATGTTTGGAAATCTATATACTCCCTAATAAATTTGTAAGTGAATAATAATGAATCCAGCATCTAGATGTTAAACATTTTCTAAGCCAAGAAGATGTGTTTTCAAACATTCACATAAAATAATATATAGTCTAGCCATTTTACCTATAATGGACTTTTAAAAGAGAAAAAAAGCTCCATGAATCTCCTATGCCAGGGGTAAACAACCTTGGCTCTTTTATGACTTGTGGACTTCAACTCCCAGAATTCCTCAGCCAGCATCAGAATTCCTGAGCCAAGGTTGCCTACCCCTGTCCTATGCCGAAAATAATTCATTTTCACTACATGCCAATATTGATATATTCATTGTAACAGGAATCAGTTAGAGCAAACTAGTAACACTTTGTGTTATAATCTAGCATGCCTTCTTCTCTTTACCAAAGAACAAGCTCCATTTATCATAATGGCATTATTCTGGAGAAAGCTTGGATAGACTCCATTTCAACTGTTTGCACCAAAATTCAATTGAAGCTAACTTAAAATTTATTATGGATTTTCTGACCATTCAATAACCAGCATTTTTTGCTTTTGTTTTTTTACATATTTGAACTGCTGAAAAAAATTGAGGTAGACAATGGCCTTTAGATTTTAGTAGCCTTCATCCTCCCTGGAGAAAATGAGACTTAAAGTCAATCTGATACCATATCTGATCTGGTGCAATTGCTTTCTTGGCTGATGGAACGCTCAGGGCTCCTAAGGGGTACTGGAATGCAGTTTTGTTATTCCCAGCTGAGCAAAGCTTGTACAATGTCCATTGCTGAAATCCACAAGAGTTTTCCTACAGGGGAAATTGCATTAAAATGGAACAAGATAGGTGTTCTCTTACCATTTTCTGGCTTAGTTTAATTTTTATTTCTGTCTTTTACAGCTATGTTTTTGGTAGGTTGGACTATAGTTTCTTTTTGCGTGAAGACTAATGCAAAGAATGAGTTAAGCAGCTCTGCTTTCTCTCTACTGCCTGTTACTTCCTTGCCATCTTCTCTCTTTAGTGAACCAATTGTTTCCTTGACTTTTTTTGTTATTTATATGTTGAAAGAAACTTTTTTAAAAATTATCTTTGATTTTTGTTGCAAGTCTTTATTCATTCTGATCCTTTGCTTTCCTGACTTCATCTTTGCAGATTCAGGCTATCTGCTGATACTCGACCTTAGCTATGTGTCCCTCTTTCCATTTTTTTTACTTATCCTTTTTGTCTTTCAGTTTACCGTATTTGGTCAGGGGCATCTTCGTGCAAGTAGTCCTCTCAACCTATGACCATAATCAAGCCCAGAATTGTGGACATAATTTGGGGCAGTTTCTGAGTGCATCACCATGTGACTGTGCTCAATTTTATGACCTATTTTGCAGCAGTTGTTAAATGAACACTGCAATCATTAAGCAAATGCCAGTCATTAAGTGAATGCAATGGTTGTTAAACGAACCCATATTCTCTAATAGGCTTTTTTTTTTATTTCACTGCCTTTAGCGAGATCCATTGTAACTTTGAACAGTCACTAAGCAACCAGTCATTAAGTGAGAATTACTTGGACTATTTTTGGAAAAATCCTCACTCCTTGCATTAGGCCTAAGCCTTTCCTACCAGTCTCAGCCATCCAGCTTCTTACTGATAGACTGGGGTGCTGCTGTGGCCAGAGCATTGGTCTATGAATCGGGGCATTCAGCCTTAAACATTCACATTGAGTGGTCTTGATGAGTTTCTTTCCCTTCAACCTCTTTTACTTCATAGGGTGATTGTCAGTGCTAAGTTCAAGTCTAAATTCCATGGAGGATGGAAGTATGTTGAATGCAAATAAATCCAGGTGCAAGCCTTAATACAAAACCAGTGCATGCCACAGGGTGCCTGCAGAAGGTTCCTTGGCGCACAGCAGGTTTTCTGCATCATTTAATTTTTTAAAAAAACATTCTCCTAATTTAAAACATGAAGAGAAAAGCAAATACATGGTGAGTCAAAATGCCAACCAATTGCTTCATATTTATTTCAAAAGACATCTTTGGATCCAAGACTGCTTCACAGGCTTTTCAGAAGATATAACTTAGAGAGGTTGAAATGCAGGATTTGGTTGGAAGTCTGCCAAATCTACCTTGGGTGGGGATGGGGGTCAAAATTAAATTAGGAGGGGAGAAACCTTCCTGGGGGGGGGTTAAAAAGGGCATCAGGCAGCAACCTCTGCAAGTTATGTCAATGTCCATGTGGCAACTCTGTCAAATAATCTATGGGAATTATTTTTAAAGTTGGCAAATCATTTTGTCCATGACAGCACCCCAACACATTCTCAGAATTCAAACTGTCCTCACCAGCCTAAAGTGGAGCCTGCCTTGCAACTCTTAGGCTCCTGTGGCTTTAAAGTCACCCTAGGCTCTAGAACCCAAAGTACCCTGGCAAATGGATGGCCCTGGACTAATATTGCTGTTCATTTATGTGGGCTATTCTGACAAAGGGCTCCCTCCCCTTTCTTTTGTCCCCACCTACCAGTTTCAAGCAGCTTTGCAACAAGAGGGAAGTTGGAATGCGAGACTGTGTAATGCAAAGCCGTGTTGCCGTTGGCATCCGCCATATTGATGATAAATTCTAGCAACTGCGGGGAAACAGCCTGGAAATCCATCAAGTGCAGTGAGATCAACTCTAAGTCGGCTTCTTTGTGGCAGGATAGCTTGAGCCAATAGTGGAGCATTGAGGTATAGGCTATTTTCTGCCAGAGTACATATAAGAAAAAGAAATAACAGGGGAGGTAGGTAAGAAATTGTTAGGGCCCATTTTTGCTTGCTGTCTTCATGACTGAATCCTTTGTGCTTTTTCAGTATTTCCATTGCTTATTATCTTCTGGCAAATGGGCAAGGTATCAGCAGAGGCTATTTTATCTCTAAATCCACCCCAACTTTAGAAATAAACATATACCGTCTCTCCATCCATTTGTGGACTGGGACTCTCTAAGTATTTCTGAAGAACTGCACAGGCTGAAAGCAATTCCTTGCTGAGACCTAACCTGGTAATCGAAAGAAAGCAACAAAAAAAAAGAGAGGGATATTTTAGCTTCTGTTTGTTTCTATATATATTACTAATGCTAGTATTTAGTATTATGTGCAGAAAACTGATCTTTTGTCTTCTCCTCACTTTTGTTTTTCTCTGGCTACAAGGAAGAGTTAAGCAGGATTCATTTTCACTTCTCATGATTTGGGGATAACTGTGATTTCTAATCCTGCCTTAGGCACAAAGCCAGCTGGGCAACCTTGGGCCAGTTACTCTCTCAGCCCTAGAAAAGGGGCAATGGCAAATCACTTCTGAAAAACTTTGCCAAGAAAACTGCAGGGACTGTCTCTGAAAATCAGACACAATTGAAGAAAAAAATGTTTATTTTAAAACCAGTCAGCACACTAATTCAGTTTATGGTCAGCTTGTTTAGTAATTCACTGGAAGGTGTGCTGGAACTCTTGTTTGTATATAAGACAATTTAGATAAAGTGGGAGCGGGAGAAAGAAAAGGGAATATATCAACCAAGTTTTTGTTCAAGATTACATAGAGCAATAACCCTAAATCTGATTTAGCATTACATTAGGAAGTTCCTCTGACAGGGAAAATTAATACAGAGAGACAGAATTTATGGTGAATTGTTGTTTTGTACTAGTTCAGGGTTATAATTCAATGATGTGCAAAAACTGTTACCACCTTTAAAATACAACATATGGAGAGAGCTATTTACCCAAGAAGTAAAGAACTGTTTCCAGGACTGGGCATTGTGTAAAGCAGGGAAGGACCATTTTGTGATGCTCACATATCCTATTATCAAATAACAATAGTGCAATTTCAACAGGATTTTAGGGGAGAGGGCGTTTGGAGTCAGCAGAATACGAAGATAGCTGCAGATCAGCTTTAAATTGCTTTTAAAGATTAATGGCGATATAAAGTACACAGTGCACAGTGCAGACTCTCAGGACTCTGAAGATGTCCAAACTGATGATTACCCAGATTTGCCTGTTGGTTCCTTGCTGGGACCGTCTGCTGCAGTTATTTTCCCCACCTCGACAGGGATGCCAGGATGTAATGTATCTGTGGTAATTCCAGAAAGCTTCACAGCTTCAGCTACAATTCCCTGCCCGGAAGGGAGGCCCTCACTCGCCTCATGGTATTCACTCTCAGTGCTTTCATTGTCTGAAATGTTCTCAGCTGTGCTGGAGTCCTCAGAGGAGGTAGACTCATACCTGGAACAACACAAGGTTGAGAAACAAGCCAAAAAAAGCCTGAGAAGCTATTCTAGATTCTGTTCAGAACAGAGAGACACTATAGCAAATCCTGGCTGTGTGCTACCACTGTACTTCAGAATGGAGAAGTTTAGGCTTCAAAGAAGGAACTAGCAATCCATAAAATAGAAGGAAAACTAGAGGAAGCAGATCCAAAGATTGAGGACCTAAAGGAAGAAACCAACCAACAGATCCAGACAACTGAAGAACTAGATGACAGAGTGACAATATCAGAAATGGAAAAGACATCTTATCAATCAAGAATTCAGGACATATTCAAGGAAAAGGAAGAAGAACTGATTGAATGGAAGATAGAGCTGTTAGGAGAACTGTGGGGAATTGGAGAAGGAGGGAGGCTGTTTAATGAATATCAATGGGTTTGTTCTTCCAAAAATACTTTAAGCAGATGGTCTTTCTTAGTCCAAACAATATACACAAAAATAGAGGAAAAATTACTTGATGATTCAAATGCATTAACTTGGAAAGTTAGTTGGCAAAGGAAAAAAGCTAGAGTAAGACCGAAGAAAATAGATAATTACTAGAAATAGACGTATTATCATAACTAGAAAGATAAGATTTGTAATAAGAATATTAGATTTTGGTATGAGAAGGGAAATAGTGGGTGCTCCAACACTGGAGATTTTTAAGAAGAGACTAGACAATCACCTGTCTGAGATGGTATAGGTTCTCCTGCTTGAGCAGGTGGCTGGACCAGAAGACCTCCAAGGTCCCTTCCAGCTCTATTCTGTTCTGTTCTATTTTTGAGGAACACAAATGAAAATAAGAACGATAGAATGTATAGTCTGGGGAAAGCCAGATAGTTCAGCTGCTTTTCTAACTTAATCTTGGATGACTTATTTTTCTTTCCTTCTTCAAAGAGATCTTAAACCGGTGTCTGAAAAATACTAGTTTGGTGATTGAAATGTTAATTCTGTTTTCCATTTTTGCTTATTGCAGACTTGTTGATGACCGATGTGTTGTACAACCAGAAACAGGTGATCTTAACAGTCCTCCTAAAAAATTCAGAGGTAAGACATTAAATTGCATCTACCTTTAAGCATTCAAATGGCATTTCTCTGCAGGCAGATAAAGAAAATTAATGGTTTTACTGAATTTTACATTATAGAAGATAAAGATGTTTTGTCATTTTTCATGGAGTTTTTAAGACCTTTTTTTAATCACATGTACTGAAGAGTTTTACCCATTACAGGAAGAATTTGTACATTCGTTTTTCTTTTTATTTCTACACTTATCTATGCTGACAGCTATCCTAATGGCATTTCCCCACCACCAAAGTGGTGTCCATCATCCTTGAGTCATTCATGTACTGAAAAGTCTATTAAACAATTCAGTTTTCTTCTTAAAACTCTGCAGATGGAAAACACACAGTGCTCCTACATAGGCTACTCCACTGTTGTATATATCTTATTATCGGAAAGTGTTTCCTTATATTTAAATGATATATTTAAATATACCTTATATTTAAATAGGTAGCAACCTATATCCATTATTTCTGGTTTTAGTTTCTGTAGCAATGGAAAATAGTTTCTGTCTTCTCCATGGCACCCTGCAGTATACTTGAATGCTGATATGATGTCTCTTCTTAATTTATAAAGTTAATAAATAAGTACATACATATAAAAATCTTCTTTCCTTCTGACTGTCCTTATAAAGCATGCCCTCAGATCCCTGTAATGTCATCATTGCCATCTTCTGAATCTGTTCTAATTTATCACTTTTTCTGGAAATGTGGTACCCAGAGTGATACTTCAGCCCATGATCACCACACCAGAACAGGAATGCATCTGACTTAGGTTTAGCTTCAGTTTCCTTTCTTTGATTTATTTTTTACACCATTCTGTCACAGCTCAAACTAGATAAAGTTAAAAAGTCATGAGAGAAACTGAATCACAAGCAGCACTTTTATTTAGCGTTTCCCTCCCTTCCCTTCCCCTTCCCTCTCATGTATCTACTGTCACTGGTATTTCATCTGCGCCTGGGGCATTTTTGCTTGACAAGTGGTTTATTGCTTCTTGTTCTCCACTTTCTAACAGAGTCAGTTCCAGAAAATATTTTCTCTCCACAAATATTTATTTTATTGTATAATCCCATTTATAAATAGTTTCTATATTTCTGTAGGTCTTTGTGTGTATGTTCTTGTAACTTCATTGTTTCTTTCAGATTTGTGCCACTAGTGCTCTTGAATGACCTTATCTGTAATCGTCTTAGCGATTTTCCTTGTTATTTTTCTCTGTTGACATTTTCCGTTAAGATGGTATGCTTTGTCCCTTTTTACTGGAAAGCTTACCTTCAATTATTATACTTCCTGTTCGACTATGGCTTTCATCCACTCATCCATTCTTGATTTCAAGCTGTTTGGGTCTCTCTTTTTTTTTACTATTTTTTTCCCTGCTTGATTCGTTTATCTTTTATCTCGTCACCTGCCCCTACGGGTTCTCTTTTGCTAGAGTTAAAAGTATTGATTCTGTATCTTATATTACACTTAAATTCTGACACTATGTCCTCCATGTAAAGTTTTGTTGGTGTACCAGTGTTCTTTTTTTAAATCTAATGGCTGTATGTCAGAGGTCCCCAACCTTTTGGGCACCAGGGACCAGTTCCGTGGAGAGAGGTTTTTCCATGGACCAGAGGGAGCATGGTTTTGTGTGCTGCCTACATCCCACGGATGGGTTTTTTGTGTGCAGACCGATTGCTGGCATGCTGTGGCCCAGTACTGGTCCACGGACCAAGGGTTGGGGACCCCTGCTGTATATGATATCAGTAATTCATGGTTTGTTTTGCTGCACCTGGAAGTATTTTGGTTGGCTGAACGGCTTTCCCCCCCCATTTTGTTTCTTATTATACCATCAAATTGATTCCAAAGTTGTCCATCTTGAGGCACACAGTATACATTTACATTCCTTGAAGCAAATGTTGACAATGGATAAAGAATTACCTTTCCAATATATAATATCTTTATTAACTCTGCCTAATTGTGCTTGCTCAGTTCAATTTTCCAAGTTCTCTTCTTTCTTCAATGTTAATGTTCCAAACACTACATTTTTTCTGGGTAATGCACTTAGCAATTCTTGAAACTTGCTATTGATTGATTATGTGTCATCAAGTAGTTTTCCACTCCTAGCAACCACCTAGATAAATTTTCCTTCATGACCATCCAGCCTTGGCTTGTTCTTTTCAAGTCTGTCAATGGTGCACACAGCACCGCTATAACTGAGTCCATCTACCTTGTTGCTGGTGGTCCTCTTCCTCTCTTTTTTCTACATTTCCCAGAATTCCTCCATGTTTGCTACATTTGCACTTTTAGTAAAAGCATAGACCTCAGCTTATTCTTATTGTCCTTGTTGTGCAGTATATTGGGTTATAACCAAGAATGTATCTCTTTGCAATAAGTGAAAATCATCTTTGTAACAGTAAATATTCATTCTGTAGGACGAATGTTCTGTCTTTGTTTATTTGGTTGTTCTCCACAGCTTAGATAACTGATTATATTGTTACTGTAAATAAGTTTTAATCCTATTATAGAGCGTAAATTGTTCAAATCAGTTAATAATTGGAGAAGCATATGAACCTACTTAGAAAAATAAATATTGCCATTTAGCAGTGAAAAAAAATAGAAATGACAAACAGAAACCTCATGTTGTATAACAAGTGAAAAAAAAATAATGACAGTTTTGAAGAGTCTATGAGAAGCCTCCCTAAGAAAGGAAAGACAGGTTGATAGCTCTTCCTTGGTTTTGCAAATTATGTTGCATGGTGATTCTTAATGGGCAGTATCATTTAGATGTCTAATTCGGATAAGAAACAATGAGACTCAGCATGCTAAACAATTATGGAAGTCTTACATCTGTGATTTTTATATCATTATATTATTACTGTTTTACATCTGTTTCCTAGCTGTCTTTCCAAAGAAAATAATGAAGTTCTCTCTTATTTTGAGCTTGTTTCCTGGTGATTTCACATAAATTCCATAGAGTTTATTTGGCTGAATTAAGATAGCAATTTGCTGTTACTGCCTTCTGAAATACTGCTCTTATGTCCCAGTCTAGCCTTTAGTCCTGGGACAATTTACTGGTCCTGTCTAACCAAAGAAGAAATGCTTTTTCCCATTCATCAATAAAAGTTGCTATAATATTGAGACATAACACACTGACATAGCTCTCCTTAATATAATAATAAAGAATGCTGTACTTCTATTTTGGAAAAAAAATGGAAGAATAACAAAAGGAAGGTTTTATTAATTAGTACAGATTTTTTTAATTAGTAAAAGGAACTATTAGTTTCATAGCCATCTCTGCTTGTAAAATTGTTACAGCTGACTCCTCACACCTAAGTGCATGTGACTTTTTGGAATGGAGTAATTGATAAAGGAGAATATTTGTAGCTCAGAGTTGACATGAAGAGTCTTTTATGCTCTCATCATCAGTGCTAGTCTGATGATGTTACCTAGTTTGGGTAATGAAAGTCTGCAAGGAAACAACCAAGCTCAGAGAACACCAAGGACCCCTCAAATATTAATAAATCTGAGACTGTTCAATTTTTTGAGTTCAACTAAACTCAGTTGCTACCTTCTGAGATGTTCATTCAGACTTTAAGCATATACATTAAAAATTATTAAAGGTCTAGAACAGCTGTGTCAAACTGCCGGCCCATGGGCCAGATGAGTCACACAGAAGCTGTGCCACCTCAGCTCCAGCAAGGGGAAAAAAGTCACAATACATCGTGACACGTCATGTCATGGCAAGTTTGACACCCCTGGTCTAGAAGATCCACATCCACATTATAAAGATCAGTGTGATATAAATGGTTTGTAATACAGTATCTTATATTATGAATATATAATGGTGGTGTGGAGTTATATTTAATATTTTTAATTATTTTAATAATTGAAGAATGCAGTATGGGCAGAATTGTGTCATAGAAATGGATGAAGCATTTTGGATTTGTTTTTGTTTGAAGCAAACAAAACACATGTAGCGTTACCTCCTCAGAGGTGAAAGGAATGATAGGAAATTACACCATTTAATTTTGATCCCAGCCAGCAGTCTTTAGAAAGAGGTGACGCTGTTTAGAACTCACGACTAGAGCAGGTGAATTGGAGGGCAGCCCTTATCAGAAAGTTTTGCAAGGGAAGGTAGCAGGAGGAAAAATACACTGACTGCCCATCTCATCTGTCAGGTTTAACTACTGGTGCTCCTGGTATATTACGTAAAGTTTAATGTAAATCTGATGAAATGTAGTATGGAGAGGGAAATGTAGTATGGAGAGAGAGGGAGCACATTCCAGAGGAATAAGAGGTAACTCGGCTCAGATAGTTTGTGTGTGAGAGAAAGAGGGTGAAGACAGCCCCTCCCTAATTGTTCCCAGAATGTAGCTTCATTTAGGTCAGTGGTTCTTAACCTTTTTGAATGAATCGCCCCCTTGAGCCAATGAGGAAGTTGTCATCGCCCCCCTCCCCCAAC
>JANHFS010001945.1:82754-99283 GCA_032467975.1 Trimeresurus albolabris
TTGCTTGGCGACCCCCGTGAAATGGTCGATCGACCCCAAATGGGGTCCCGACCCACAGGTTGAGAACCACTGGTCTATGGAGATTCTCAGTCATCCAGGTCATGGTTGTCCCAAAGGTGCTTTTTCAAAATGCAACTGGTCTTTCTTTGTTTGTCCTTGAAGTTTCACTTCTCATCCAAGAAGCTTCTTCAGTTCTGAAGAAGCTTCTTGGATGAGAAGCAAAACGTCTTCAAGGAAAAACTAAGAAAGTCCAGTTGCCTTTTGAAAAAGCACCTTTGGGATATCACATTTTTTAGTAATGTTAGATGTTTTAGAATGATTCTATGTAATGTTAAATACTATTTTATGCCTAGACATAAATTGCTCTTTTTGGACTCAAGTATTCTAGTCAGATTGTTTTATAAATGTATTTTAATTTTGTCTTCAATTTTATTTATTGTCTGTTAAGATAGACTTAACAGAGCACTCATGGATACATTGCTTGTGCTGGTCTAAAACTGTAATGAACTAACTGAGTGACAAGATTGCATGGAGGGAGTGAGCATGACTGGAGTAGGCATATGATCTAAATGAACCATGGGACCAAGGCAGATTCCAGTCCTTGACCTTATCATTTGCACCCTCATTAGCAAGATGTCATTTATGGTGTCCACAGCAGAATTTGGGTCAAAGGAGGAGGAAAATACTACTTTAATACTAGAATACGGCAACCCTCAAGTTATGACCATAACTGAGCCCTGGAAACATGGACTTAAATCATGATCATAAAGTAAGTCACAATGTGACTGGACCTGATTTTACCACTTTTTTGCAATTATTGTTAATCAAATCCGTTGTCTGCTATGAGGCAGGTTTTGCCAGAAACTGTACATAAAAGCCAGTTTCTGGCAAAAATGCTATAAATTACAGTAATCTTACCGTGGGGCACTGCAAACAGCTGTAAATGGGGCCAGTTGCCAAGCACCCAAAAGGCAGTGGTATGACCACGGGGGGGGGGGGAGGGGGAGGCAGCAGCAATGTTGGAACTTGAAAGACAGGTCATAAGTAGATTTTTAAGGGTTTGTTATAACTTCAAATGGTTGCTAAGCAATCAGCCATTAGATGAATGCAACTTTAAGATGCCTCTGCAGCAGGCTGGGAATGAGTTGAAAGGTGCTATCACAGGGATAGGTCCACTAAAAACAGCTACAGTAGTGAGGCAGCTTTTTGCTGCAGTTCATGGGACATGAAGAGAATGCTTTGGGAAGGAAAAGTAACCTCAGTTCCCTTTCACACTGCTACCATCTCTTCTTGCCAAGCCCTCCAAAGCTGTGTGAGGAGGAGCTGCAATCACTCAGATCTATTAAAACCAGGAGCAAAAACTTGCAAGTATTCCCTGAACTTCTACAGACCCTGCAGTAATAACAAGAATAGGGAAAATAAACATACCAATAAAGAAAAGTAGATAAAATCACTTGCACGTGATCCATGTAAATACCTTTCTATGTGTAACTTACTACACATTTATTTGTCTGTCTGCACTAAAATAAAATTCTAGGTCCTTATGGGGAGGGAGCTGAAAATCCTTCGAGCTACCTTTCCCTTAGAAGACAAAAGCAGAAAGGCCGCAGGCCAGGAGTCAGAAGGTGGCTTGAGTTGGAGTTTCCACGAAGGAGGAAACAGATTGCCCACAGGCTTCAGAGAACGGAAGGTTCTCCAAAAATCAAACTTATTATAGTTTCACTACAATTTCAAAAACAGCACAGCTGACCACAGAACTAAATTGGCTCAGCTGCTGAGGTTATATAATCACAAGGAACTGGAGTCAATCTTACAGCAATATAAACTTTAGGAGGAGCTAGAAATTGTAGAGCATAAGTCATTTCTTTGTCTGTGTTTTTTTTCTAGTTCAAAAATATCTTCTTTCACACACAAAGTCTTTCTCTACATCAGGGGTGTCAAACTGCTGGCCTGTGGGTCAGTTGTATCATGCGGAGGCTGCGCCTATCCCGGCTCTGGCAATGGGAAAAAAGTCGCAATACATTGCAACATGTCACGTGACCCGGCGAGTTTGACACCAATGCTCTACATCATTCTCATTGGGAGAGGATAAAAGATGAGGCATTGATCTTAAGTCTCTGCTGATCATTGGTAAGTCTTACTATCAAGAGCAATGGCCTGTTATTTGATTTCCATGATACGTTATGCATGGCTATCCCTTGATATGACTGTTCTCTTAGAATCAAGAATTGGGGTGGGAGTGAGGGAAGCAGGGAGATTATTTAAATTGCATAAAATTTGGGGGGATCTCTAGGAAATCATTTAAACCTTAGAAAGATATATCAGCAATAGGATGAAATATGTAAGAAATAAGTACCTGTGATGACTACAACTAACATATCTGATATTTGGAAGAAGTTTCATACCACTTTATACTCAGTTTTATAAAATCATACTTATGTTACATAAACACACAAAACAATACTATATATTAGTTATATATTAATACATATTATATAATATACAATATTTGATATACAAAAATAAAATGTATAACTCTTATGCCCACTGACCAAGGATATTATGGAAACTATACTGGTGTGCATGCCCATATACTTTACATGCTTTGTAGATATAACTATTAATCAAGAAAATCTACAAAACAGATTTCACATAGGCCAAGAATAGTTTCCTTGAGCTAACCACAGTCATGCTATCAGATCTTTATTCCCAATAAGCTTATTATAAATTAAATTCTAATACAAGGTAGCCAAGAAAAAGAAATATAACAGTTCTGAATATTTTAGTACTATATTTCAGTATAATGCAGAGACATAAATTAAGACTGTTTTCTTTTGTTTTTTTAACTAGTATGCCATACCTAGGAGTTGGAGGATTTCCATGCACTTCCTTTTTACTCCAGTATCCACTTGCGAATGCCATTTAAGAAGGCTGTATTTGGGGAAGAAAATAATGGATTATTCTGACAGTATATAATGGAATTTCTGTTGGTGTTCACTAATAAATACTATGTCTGGGATGAGATCTGTCAATGTGTATTTGGGAAATGTTTCCATTAGGAAAAGTGAACAGGACTGACAAGTTCCTAATTCAATTGAAAATTCATTCCAGGGATTGTCTCAATTTTTAGAAGCAACTTTTATATCGAAGAAAAGGAAAAGTAATGTCTTCCATATAGAGATAGTTAAAATATGGGAGGGAACCAAATAAATCTTACTGCACATAGAAAAATCTTGGCTTTCATCCTCTATCTTCAGTTCAACTTTTACCAACATGATCCATCTGAATGTGTCTAAATGCAACTCACAAAGCATGACCAAAGGGAAATTCTGACAGGAAAATATGGCAGGGATAGACTTCAACGTATCTAAACATCGTCAAGCAAAAAAGTATTATCGATAAACAGAGTATTATCGTATTCAGTAAAACTGATAACAGTAATGGTTCTGTTGCAATCTTCCCTGTAATTTGTTAGTAGAAGTTCTCCAATAATGACAAAGCATCAAACAGAATTGAATTTCCTCCCCCGTTTATTTTTTTCTCTGTATTCTACTCACCCCTCTGATTCTGTTTCTTTAGAAATGCAGAAATTAATGTCTGCAACTTCAGTAAGCCTCCCAATTTTAATTCCACCAGTTTTATCAACCTCTTTACCTTCCCTGATTAACAGTTACTATGATACCAATATACACAGATTGAAATGCACACCTTTGTTGCCTTTATAATTCTGATTTATTTCCGGGTTATTTGAAGTCATGGCAACTCAAACAGACACTGACCTTAGTGTACACTCAATACTCTCATCATTCTGTCCTTCTGTAGCAAAAACCTATTGAATGTATGTATAGAAGGTTGCCATTAAAGCAACAGTAGACAATTTTTAAAGTAAAGGATCAATCTTGACTTTGCAAAGACTATAATCATGTACATATTTTCCTATAAGCAACTGATACATTTTCTGTATAGACACTATAAAGACACATAAAACGACGGGTAGTATTAATTGAAGATCAGACTGTAGAACTGTTGGTGCAATGAAGATAAATTTTTATAGGGCTTATAATAGAAGTTTTGTATCTGCCCATCTCTCTGTAACATACTTCTTCTAGGGGTGAGCTTGTTTTATAACAAGGTCCTGGTAACTAACTTCCATTTGTTGTTGTTCAGTTGCTAATTCGTGTCCGACTCTTCACAACCTCATGGATCATAGCACAACAGCCCCCCCAGCCCCTTCCACTATAACTAACTTCCAAAATGCCTCGTTATTGAAAATATTAAATAAAACTACTTGCAGTCGAGGTTTAGCAATATATGGAGGTTAAGTTGCCCATCTCCAATTTAAAATTATTTTCTTCCCCGACTTATTCTTGGATATGAAAATATATGGGTATGTATATGATGATGAGGATTTATATGTGTTTATATCAAGGTACAAGTCAAACTACAGAAATATAAACCAATAAAAATAGTTCATGATTTACTAACCAAACCAATTGGATAGATATTTACAACATAAAGAAGCCAACTGTTGCAACTATACATATTAGCACCACCTTACAACACAGAGAAATACATCGACATCGGTGGTGGGATTCAAATATGTGAACAACCGGTTCTCTGCATGGATGCCTGGGCAACAAAAAATTAGCTGCTGGTTCTGCTGAACTGGTGCGAACTGGCTGAATCCCACCACTGATCCACATCCATAGTTCTGTATAATTGTGGCCTGTAGTTCACCTTGTGCTTTCTTCAAGTAGTTCAATGGGAAGAAGAAAACTAATCACACTATAAATTAGCCCAATGTGTGAGTCAGGCTTCTATGACTGAAAAGAGAAGACATTTGTAAGCAATTTTTTTCTGTTGACTTTCCAAACAATCAAGTAATTAGAGTAAAATATATGTATCTCTGTCCCACAAAGCCATATTTTGTTTCTAGCAGACTAATTTTGGCAAAACATATCTAGAAAAAAATCAAATTATTCCAAAGCATCTATAGTTCCTTTTTACTGGAAAGATAAAACAATGTTTGCTGTCATCCTAGTCCAAACACAACCCATCCATTCATCCTTCTATTTACTATATACAATTAATCAGCAATTTCTTGCCTATCTCCCATGAAATTGTTCTTATCTTTACCCATCTCATGAATGAAAAAGGCTGATATCATAGTAATGGAGGCATAAGCAATGTTTTTCTGGCCTCAAGGCAAACTTCTCAGATGTGCCTCCCAATCTTAATATTAGCCACACTATACTACAATAAATAAAAGTGTACCCTGCAGAAAAGCTCAAGTCCTGGTAGGGGAACATAGTGTGCTCCTATAGTAGTGTTCCAAGGTCTGTGAATGTAACTCTACTCAAATAGTGTATAAGGTTAAACAAAATAAACTAGGGAAAAACAAGCAGTATAGGCAGAAGGGACATTTCTTATTATGTGAAGGTACATTTTTATTTCTGGTCCTGGGTTGGTCTGAATTTTTGACCAAAGGGGAGGCGGGGTTAAGCAAGATGTCTTGCCAATGTGTAAAATTATTTAGAAATTGACTTAAGGATGGAAATCATGTTTGGCACTTGAGCTAATGTAAAACTCTGGATTGATTAAGTTCCCAGCAGTCAGTGTTACCATAAACAAAACACTTAAGCATATTGCTATTAGAGCTGCATTATTAGAGGCATCGGGTGCTAACTGCAATGATACACAAATGATGAAACATGGATCCTGGCCTAATGATACAAATGCCACTCTTAGTGCTTGCATGCAATGTGAGAAGGCCATGTTTAAGAAGAAGAACATTGCATTAAGAGATGTTAAAATAGGGTGAAAGTAGATTGCTGTAATAGGTTTTCTCACTGAATCCGATATCTATATACATCTATATACATGGTTTAGAAAAAAAAATGCAATATCTTTATGTCAGACTATAATACCAAAGCAATAAGTATTATTGACGGCTGCCAATTTCTTGTATGAAATGACACTAAAAGAAGGCGGAAGTCCTAGTAAATGATACAGATGCTTCCTCATTTGTCCTTAACCACAGCAAATCATGACTGCGTTCATTTCATGCCCTGCCCATATCTGAGGCAGCTTAAACTTCTAGAATATAAACTGGGAACAAACCCTACTCCTTACTAGCACTGATGAAACATGGGTAATAAAACGTCTGCAAGAAAACAACAAAGCTTAGAGCACAGAGCACCCCTCAGCTTCTCCTTACCTGGTCCAATCATATTGTAGTGCTTTCTAATCACATGTTTGCTGTGAATACTTTCAGGGATTGTGATCTACTTAGCTCTGATTGGCCACTTCTATCTACTGTGAGAACACTCCATTCCCTGTGGTTGTTGAGCTCTTCCTTCCGCGGTTTGGGTTGGATTGCAAGGCAGGCTCCTGGCTCCTGGAGATGCATCTGTCCAAGCAATATCTGACTGCTGCTTTCAATGGTGCTTGTCAGGTCTTACACAGCCTCCTTATAAATACAGGGTTAGAGATCTTGTAAGAGAGCATTGGACCTGTTTTTAAACACTAGTTAATGTTTCTAAAAGAGTCTGATCCTGCCTTATACAGGCTGAGTTAACAGGAAAATGAAAGCCAGGTTCTGCTGCTATGTGTTACGGGCATTACAGGTTTTCTACAGTTTGGGCTGACATTAGCTTTTTCATTTTTTTAAAATTATTATTTCTGAGGGCCTATGCAAAAATGCTATCACTCTGGTCAATGACCTAAGGCCAGGCTCACACTGCTGCAGTTTCCATGACTTTGTGCAGTGCTTCACAACTATTTACTTATTACTTTTCAGAGAATTAACAATATTATATCCCTCTTGGAGGGAGAGCGGGCATCCCTGTGCCCATTCCATACCAGCTTTATTAGCAGTAGGTGCTATGGTGATGACTATTGTTGTTACAAGTAAGCCACTCAGATTTGTGTGACTCAAGATGTCTGCTCTAGCATTCAAGTTCTCTTTGACTATTATATCGAGCTACTTCTGGTTGCTGCTAGACTTGAGGTCAATTGCTTCTGCCTTAACGCCGTTTGGGCTGGATGTATCTTACCTGTCAGCTGTGCTGTTTCTCAATTTAGTCCGTTTTCAGAAAAGCATTATACAGAAACAGCTTGGATGACAGGTGCGAGACACAAAGGCAAGCTCTATGGAAGATCAGGAAGACTCTTTTCTGCTTCACCTTTTATCCCGCCACCTCCCCTTAGCACTTGCCATCGGTGACATGGGTAATTGGAGAAATGCTAAACCTGCCATGCAAAAATCAATTTAAATTCACCCAATCTCATCCTGCTTCATGTTAGGGAGAGAGATTGGTGGCTGTTTTCCTGCTGGTAGATGATGCTTGTTAAAGAGAAATAAAGGGACTCTCTTTTCTGATTTCTGGATGTTTGTTCCTTGTCTGTAAGCAAAGCACCATTTGCTGGAATAACAATGACGGAATAGGAAATGCCTGGAATTGATGGAATGGGGAAGGTGGTGGAATGAACAATTTATGCCTGGATACTTTCCTGCAGGTTCAAGAAGTGGTGGACACCATTATAGTTATAAGAGCCCTTAGTTAATTCTAAGAAAACAGCAATGTTCAAATTAATTCATAGTCCAAAGGTATGTATCTACACAACTAAATATAATTAATTTATTTGCATAGAACTATAGATTTATTTATGCTTACCTAAAGTAAGTCTTGATATAATCAAGATATTTCTATTCAGAATAAAGTGTTGAATCCATTGTTGGGGAAATAGCTTTATTTTTTTAATATTACAAATGCTACAGGCAGGCTTTTTTTGTCACAGAATGCCCAGAACGGAGTTCCGGCATCTTTTTTGGGATGGAACCTTGTAGGGTAGGCAAGCCGGGTTGTATGACATGTATAAGTTCCGGCATTCTTTATTTTATTTTTTTACAAAAAAAGGAATTGCTTTATTGTCTCAAAGGAAACAGCAGTATGATGCAGCTATGAATCCTAACCTTAACCCAGTTGTCCCATTGATTCTGTTTCTTAATAACAAAAATAGATAGTTGTATTTATTGTATCAATACACTGAATTACAGTTGAAGCAGTTTTTATTATTAGCAAACCTAGGCACCAAATGTATTATCATTGCTGAATATTAACATGCTCTGTTTGACTGTCAGATGCCCTTTTAAACTCTAGCAAGTCAATAAAATTCAGATAATAATTTTGGAATCCAAATTCCTTCTTTGCCATGATGTTAATGGCAATTTCTGACTACACAGTACAGCAAATCAGTTAATATCATGACAGAATTTAAAAAAAACAAATGTTACTGAATTAGCCTTGCCATTTATGCTTTGAAGACAGTTATCAAGAAGAATCCAGCCTGACATGGAGGAGGAATGAACTAGAGTCAGTGCTACTGTAAAAGGGCTGGAACTGGTTTTTCCTGAATTCCTTAGAGCCTCATCTTGACTGTTCCCAAGAATAGGCTGCCAGATGAGGGAGATTTCTGTATTATAGGCAGTACATAATAGTTAATTCAAGCTCTGCACATATGGGGGCCTGGTTGTTCATGCCTGAGAACAGTTCCTTCAAAATCATTATTTTTTAAAAAAACAAATAACTTATGTTTTTAATCGCTACTAATTGCAAAAAGAGTTAAATAAGAGCAAACCTAAGGCAATGTTTAGATAGCACAATTCTAGGAAACCCAGGAATAAAACTGTCTTCAGCAAAATTCCTTCAGTATTGTTGCTAAGAAAAAATTATGAATGTGCCATAAATTTCAAGAAATGGAGAAACACCGAAGAAAGTCTTTAGTAAGAGTTAACAGGGAGTCCTTGATTTACAGCCATTCATCTAGTAATCGTTCAGTTACATTAATGAAGAAAGTGACTTACAATTGGTTCTTGCACTTATCACAATTGCAACAGTCCCAGGACCACATAATCTAAGTTTGGATGCTTGGCAACCACTATATATCTACAATGGTTGCAGCATCCCAGGGTCACGTGATATCCATTTACAACTTTCCCAAGCTGGCTTCCAAGAAGCATAGCCAATGGGAAAAGCTGGATTTGCTTAATAACCACATGATTCACTTAACCATGGCAAAAAAATATTATAAAATCAGGCATGCCTCATTTAACAACCGACTTGCTTTGCAATGGAAATTCTGGTCCTAGCTATGATTGTAAATTGAGGACTTACCTGTACACAACTAATTAATAAGCAATAAATTTCAGTATAGTTAAAAATGTAACCCAATAGTGAAACATCTTGCATCTTACTCCCAATACTTTGTTTACAACAATTATCTTTGACGTGTCTTATGTAATAATAAAAAATAGTATTGATTTAATAATTTTACATACAGTGCCTTATAGGCTTGTAATACTATAAAAAATAAAAAGCAAAGCCAATAATGAAAATACATCGAAACAGTATTTAAAAATACACTCACTATACCTAAAGGTGTACAAATAGAGAATGTGAGTACCACGGCATCTTTCTCACTTAGCAAGGGAGGAAAGGTGCAATACATAAAAAAATAAAATGGTGAAAACCACCTAATTACTGTCTGAAATTAAGCACACGGAATAAACCGCCAAGATCTCGCTATCCCCGCCCTCCGGGAGATACACCCCGCCCACGTTGCCTATTGCATTGTATGATTAGCCGCTCCACTTGGCGGAAGCCCCGCCTTCTCCCTATGTGACGTATTTTCCGGTGGGGTGTGGCTTTGGGCGGCCGTCCCCGTGATCCCGGGCAAGCAGGAAGGCGCTTTAGAGAAGCGGGGAGGGGCGCTGCAGCCGAAAGTTGCCGCGGCGCCCTGAGCTTCTCCTCCTCCCGCTGTGTTTTTTTTTCGCCCGCGCGTCGCCCGGCCCTTGAGACGGTGGCAGCGGATGAAGGAGCCGGCGGGAGGCCGCCCGGAGCCCCTGCTTCGCCGCCGCTTCCTCCGCCTAGGCAAGATGGGAGCGAAATGAGCCCCGAGCCGAAGCCGCCACCGTCTCCTCTTCCTCCTCCTCCTCCAACCCCGGGTCGGGAAGCGGAGGTGGTGGCCTTGACAGTGGCGGCGGTGGTGGAGAGCGAAGCAGCGGCCCCCGGAGCGAGCGGCGGCGGCGGCAGAAAGTGCGGCAGCCGAATCATGCTGGTCAGGAGAATCGGGTTCAAGCCGGGCGGAGGCGCCTCGGTGAGTGTCTGCGAAGAGACCTCCTTCCCTTCCCGCGGCTTCCGCCCGCTGAGGCTCCGGGGAGCTCTGGCTGTCCTGGGGCGATCGCCCTGCTCGTGGGAGCGGGGTGTCGGCCGAGTTCAGCGTTGAGAAGCTGCAGCCGGGTGGTGTTGGGGTGGGAGAGGCTGCTGCTCCTCTTTCTCCCCTTCCTCTGCTTTTGGGCCTGCTTGTCTCTGGAATGGTTGCAAGGGCAAGAAAGAGTTTTCCTTCCTCCCCTGTGAAGCCGTGGGGCTGGTGGGATGGGGGTGGGGGTGACAGGTTGGTTGGAAGAGGTCTGCTGCTGCTGGAGTTCTCCTTTAAGCCCATCCCATTTGTTTCGCTTTCGGTTTTAGGAAGCTGAACAAGACCGTCTTGCATTTAAAAAAAACAAAACTGGAATGAAGTTCGTAACTTTGGGAGGGGGGGGACAGGACGGGTGTTAGGGATTTTGATAGCATGCCATGGATGGATGGATAGATGTGCCATTAAGTTGTTTTTCTTTAAATGACCCCATAGATTTTCTCCATGACCACCCATCCCTATATAACCTGGGCTTTCACGTCTTCCACTGATGCACCCATCACAACTATAACAGTCCATCCATCTTGCTGCTGGCCATCCTGTTCTCTCTCTTCCCACCTTTCCCAGCATTAGAGCCTTTTCCAGAGAGCGTGGGTCCTAGGCCACAGATACTTATACAAATTTGTCTTTGCGATTTTCATCATAAAATAGCTCCATGGTGGGATCCAATGCTCTCCAAAAGCAAATCTGTATATATCTTCCTGCCACTCCTCTAATTGCAACCCTATTACACCACTTATCAGATTACAACAATCATCTCTATATGTTTGGGTTGAGTTTTTCCTAGTATATGAATGGAAATCTAGATAAGAGTGGTCTATGATCTCTTGCTAGTTTTGCTTTCTAAGAATGCTGTGGTTGGCACACATAAAGAAAATGAATTGAAAAATAAGAATCGTACTCGGAGAATGATATGAATAATTACCATAAAACAAGATCTTGCAGCTATTTAAATTATACAATATATTAGTGAATTAGGTAAATATGAAAGTATCTTATGTGTTTGTGTGTTAATAAAATCTTGGTTACCTGATGGACTCTCGGTATTTTGAAAATGGCAGAGTAGGCCTTGTACTAGCAATTTACATTAAAATGTTAATTTTTATAAACTTTAGAAGCATTAAATACAAAACAGTTAAATAAGGAACAGTAATTTTCACTTCACTTCACTTCTCATGCATCCTCAGTAAGTGTTCTGGAGAATCCCTCAAGTGCATTGTGGATTGTTTTTAATTCTAATAGATATTTGTTACATTTTGATTCAATATTTGTTGTATCTATCTATCTATCAATGGTTTTTTGGTAAGTTTTATTATTTGGTTGTTAGTTCGCTGACATGTTTAGAGATAAGTGGAATACAAATGTCTGTAAATAGGGCATCCTGATAAAATGTTGGTGATACATGGGATTCTAAGGTGTGAAGGAAAACATTTTATTAGGTAAAATCTGTTCAGATATATTGTGTTTTTGAATTATCATTAAATGGGGAAAGAGATTTTACAGGCAGATGCAAGCTAAGGATGCTATCTTTATAAACAAATTGTGACATTTTTGCCATCCCTTCATAAGTGGCCATCTTGGAAGGGTTGCAACAAGGTATCTTACAGAGTCAGGACACCTTTTGCTTCATACAGTGGCATGCATAACTCCCCACAAAACCTATTGTGAAAAAACAAAAGTTTCTGTCGCTTTTAATATATAAATTATTGTTACAGAAACAAATATCTAAGTTCTGTATATTATTAATATTGCTTTTCTTTTTATTAACAGCAAGGTATTGGTCGACCAAGTGTGTACCATGCTGTTGTTGTGATCTTCCTTGAGTTTTTTGCTTGGGGGCTTCTCACAACACCCATGCTCACGGTAAGTTTGCAGATCCCGTCAGCTGCAACCTCATTGGCATTTTTCTTGTGGAAGGAACTTTTTCTCTGCTGGTTGGAAGAAATGCCTTTTCCCAAAGCTGTTTTGTGGCTAACAGAGACTTTCAACAAATAGGGCTTCAAAGACTATGAGCCACATTGTGGATTTCAGGAGAGGTGGGAAATCTTCATATGTGTCTGGAAAAACCCAGAAACTTATTAGGAATCCGAACCACATCCAGGAATTGGGTTATTCCAGACTGGACGGCAGTTGTGCTTGCCTTGCTACCCAATGCAGAGAGAACATAAATTTCTTGAAACAAAATTCAAGGCAGTTACCAATATAAGAAACATATCCTAAAAAATCTGTGATAAGTTAGCAGGATTGTGGAGAAATAAAATATGTTAAATTTTATACTGGAAAGCAGGAATTTTCTTAATTAAAATACCAGCTTTGCACCATTAGATAAAATTAATATACCAGTTTTGTACCATTAGATATGGGACTTTGGGTTCCAAGGCAGTTCTCATCTACTCCTAGGCTGGTATTTAACTATGTATGTGAATGCTGCTAGTGTCTTATTGCTTAGAACAAAGAACACTCTCATAATTGTTTACTTCCTTTAGGCAATACATTTTTTAATCATTGCTATAAAACCTCTATTTCGACTTACTATCAATTGTGTTCTTATTTGCTGAGATACTACAATACTTAAAATATAGTAGTGATAGGGCTTTAATTACAGTTTATGAAAGTCAAGTAACACTGTTCTTGTCAAAACCCATCGTCAATTCCCTATAGGCTGAAGGTCAGCTGAGTTTTGGGAATGGCTTGTCAGCTTGCACGTAAGAATTGTTCTCAGACTGAGAAGGTGTTCTATGTATTGAACATTTTAATTCCTTTTCCTGTGCTGCTTGGAACGAGTGCTTTCAATATACACAATACCCAATGCAAATTCTGCATTTCCCCCCCCTTTCCTTCCTTTCTCACAATCAAAATAGCTGTTGCCATGTCTGTTATAAGAAGATTGTGGGAGAGATGCAGATACATCTCATACTGATGTTCTATAGCATCTGATACATTTGTGTCACATTTCATGCAACTGGAAATGTGCATATAATTATCCTTTTTGTTGTCTTATTCTACATATAATGTATAACCTTAATATTGCAGTTGTTTAAATGTTAACTACTGCAGATATGCTTCTTTTTGGTCTGGGATATTTACTTATGATGAAGCATATGGCCATAATTATTTCTTTAATAGAGGTAGTAATGACTTAATCTGTATTATAGTTTGGTCCTAGATTTGTGTTCAGTGACGTGTAGCTCAGGAGGAAAGGATTTAGGTGGCAAATTTCTTTAATCTTCAATTCACATTATTGTTCTCAACAACTTCTCCATATTCTGGAGGGCTAGATTAGTAATGGTGAGGACTTAGAAGAAATGCTACTCAAAAACCTGCTGTATTCCCCTGCTATATCTTTGTGTTTCTGTTAGTTTGCAGTTTCCTTCATGAATGTTCTCATGAAGGAGCCTTTAGTTTTGCAGTTATTAAATATGCATTTTCTTAAATTGAGAAGTTAGTTTTAAAATGAAATATTTCTCTTATAGGTCTTACATAAAACATTTCCTCAGCATACATTTCTAATGAATGGCCTCATTCAAGGAGTTAAGGTAAGAATGTTTTAAGTATTATTATCACTCTTATTGATTAACAGAATAGCAATTCTAAATTGGAAATATTACATGATTTATAGTTATAAAAACAGCATCAAGGCAAGTACAGGTATAAACACTTTTTTTAAAAAAAAATAGTTATGTAATTAAAGTTGTGTATATTCTTAAGTATATGTAAGACCAGTTGAACTTAGCAGGCCTAAATTCTCAATGGATAAAGCTGCACTGATATTTACTAAATTTAAAAAAATAAAGCAATAAAACATCTAAATGAAATTAACAGCATATCAGTTTGATAAATAATCTGACCTCAGCAATTGATTTGTGTGAAATAAGGACAGAGTTTAAACCAGTTTTTGTATTTGTAAACTAGCTTGAAAACTTAGTGTCAGTGATAGAAGAGCACATGCAAAATGGACAAAGGCATGCACTAATATTAGCTCAAAAACCAATATAATCAAAGTACAATATTTGCACCACAACATTAGCAACTACATACCCCTTTTGCATTTGCCTTCATAGATACCTGCCTGCAAAAAGCACAATCTAAACAGGGTCTCCAACCCATGGGCCGCAGTGCTGTACCAGTCCACGGTCTGTGCAAATAAGCGAAGCTTTATCTGCACATGTGTGGAATTTAGGTAGTGCACAAAACCAACCCCTGGTCTTTGGAAAAATTATTTTCCACAAAACTAATCCCTGGTACCAAAAAGGTTGGGGACTGCTGATCTGGAAACATATTTTAACACTTGCAACATGACTGCTAACATTCCAAAGGGCAATAATCTATATGCTACTAAAACTCTTGTTCCCATAACCTTTAGCTAGGTGAAATGATGCATCATAGGGCAATAGCTTTCAAATCAAGGTACTTCAAATGGACTAACTTACAGGGTGTATCCAAGATCCATGACTAACCTATGGCATTGAAATTTGGCAAATTTTTATAAAACATTTGGTCATAAAATTATCATAAAACAGTTGATGACATTATACAAAATGTCATAAAACATCCCCCATGCTGGTGTTTGTGCCATACTGTACAGTTCAACATGGCCTACTTTCAAGGCAGATACATCTCTGAATGTTTCCCAACTTTTCCAGTGAAGGCAGTACATTAGAAGTTGTGTCATTGGTGAAGGCATTGAAGAATCTGGTAAGGAAATATTTTTGAGAGGATGATTCAACAGATCACAGGTTCCCTAGTTTGTATAAAAATGTAGCACTATATCTGATCTAGAAGAATCCCTGATTGGGATCACATGCTTGGATAACTGCTGACTTTTTCTTATTCCTTTCCTCATTACCTCTATCCAATCTTAGTAGCAGCAGAGTTGGAACCAGATCATGTTGCAGTATTGGCCCAGAAACATTTGGATTGGGAGTTGACAGTTGTATTTTGAAAAATATTTTACCAGTCATGCAGTTAGAAAAGCTGAAATGTTTGAAGAAACATTGCTCAAAATGATCTGATTTTGTTCTAAGAAAAGCCAAAACATTTTCATCCTCAGAGCAAATATGCAGATAGTCGTCACGTAGTGACCACAATTGGAACTGATTGTCCAGTTGCTAAACACTAGGGTTGCTAAGAGAAATATCACATAACCACAATGGACTTACAATGTCACTTTCCATTTGGTCCATTAGGTGAGTCACATGGTTGTTAAGTAAAACATCATATGACCACAACGTGCAGTTTTACTTCTGTGTCCTCTGTTAAGTCTATTTATTGCCAGATGGTTGGGGAGCATACAGATGATGATTATGTGTCTGCTGGATGCTGTGACAGTTGTTACAGTTTGCTGGTCACAAAGTGCCCAAATGATTTAAATGAGGCATTTGGTAAGTGAGGACTTACCTGTACAGATCTTTTTGTAGAGATCTTTTTGTTTCAGACTGCTTGATTTGAGATACTTTGAGCTTACAAGAGGTGTTCTGTAGTTGGTGAAAAAATAAAGACCTTGGGGAAACTGGGGGCTAGGATTAGTTTCACTGACTAAGTCGGGCATGTGTGATGCATTGAAGGCACACCAGATGATTTGGAGAGTAGTTCTGGAGACAGCGGAATAAAAGTGAATCAAGGACAGCCTTTGCTTTTTCCTCTTCTAATGAATTCACAGTTATATGAATGGAAAGGCTGCTCTAAATTCAAATCCAAAGATTTTTTGACAGACAGGAAAAGTATATTACCTTTCATATTATTGTGTTTTATCTGGGAATAGTTTTAAATAATTGCAGAAAATGGCAGTGTTTTGAAAATATGTGACAGCTTGGCAGGAAAATGATTTTTTACATTAAAAGTGTTAGAAGAAAACTTAACTTTGGTACCACTGAATCTCATTTAAGGAAATCATGTAAAAAGATCTCTTTCTTGATAATTCTCTGATTAATGTGATTTGTATATTGTGGAAAATCTACTTTGTTAATGAGACTTTCCAAAGATTAATGCAATTATTTGTATACTATTTAAATCCCACAAGCATCAGTAGTAATTTTTCGTTTACTGCTTGCTTGTAGAATCTTAATTTTGTTAAACAAAAAATGTGTTCCAAAATAGATGTACCAGTGGTCCAAACTAATATGTATAAGGCTTAGGATTTGTTTGAAATTCTCAAAAGTAATAAATATTAAAGCAAAGAATGAAAATATACACCAGAGGTCTTCAAACTTGGCCCTTTTATGACTTGTGGACTTCAACTCCCAGAATTCCTCAGCTAGGCATGCTGGCTGAGG
>JANHFS010001945.1:146441-161613 GCA_032467975.1 Trimeresurus albolabris
CCTACCCTACAAGGTTCCATCCAAAAAAGGTGCCGGAACTCCGTTCTGGGCGTTCTATGAGAAAAAAAGCCCTGGGCTGATGGCTGTTTTTATTGCTACTTGTTAATTTCTGTTTTAAATAAGACTCTGAATGTTTTAACTTGTTCTATTTATATGTGATGTAAGATACTGAAAAAATCATTTTGATTGTGGTGGGGGTAGATATGTGTTAAATAAACAACTTCTCTACTTGGTCTGACATTGGGACACAAGTACGGAAAGGCAGGACTTACATTGTCAAAACACAAATTTCATCTTTTTTCATTGTGATTTGTGACACCTGTGAATATAGGTCTCATCACTGAGAAAAACAGAGTTAGCATAAGAAAAACCTTTCCCTAGCTCATCAGCAAAGACTGGTTTGAAGTTCTAGTGATTTGTAAATAGAATATGTTTCCTTAGAAGAGAAAACAAACATTATATATAAACAGGCAAGTTTATCAAACTGATTACATACATCTTCCTGCTTATCTCATTAGACCCAAACAATAATTGATTTTGTGAAGAAACAGCCTTGCCCTGATCATACATATTTATTTCTAACTTGCTTCTTTCTCCGTGCATAAGAGCAATTTAAAAAAAGGGAGAAGAGCTTGTTTCAATTCTCTAATAGCTTAGTAACTTACCCCCTTCTTTGTTTTGTGTAACTTACTTGCTATTGGAATGGTGACCAGCTCGTTCTATGTTGTACTCTAAATAGAGTTGTGCTTATGTCTATTAATGTTTATTGATTCTGGGCTCTCACACTGTTCTCATTTATATCAGAACAACCATATTCTTCTATTTTCATTAACTGACAACTTTCTGTTGAAGTTCTTCACTTAATGCTACTGTCTTTCAGTGGTTGAATGAATCAGCCTTTGGACCTAGATTCATAACCTGTTCTATTCCTTTACTTAATGCATACTGTATATGCATATTCATTCATTCATTCATTCATTCATTCATTCATTCATTCATTCATTCATTCATTCATTCATTCATTCTGACTGCATGGGTGTGCACAGCAGCCCAAAGGGGGGTGGAGAGAAAAGTTTCTGTGCTAGAGATATATGTATGTCCAGGTCATTTATGTTTTTAGCCTGATGGTGCCCAACTGAGTAGTGATTATCAGCAGATAAGATATGGTTCATAGTGCAAATTCAAAAAGGTGGCATCACTCATACAATGTAACACTTCTCAAGTACACAAAGAATTGCCTTACAACAAGACAATAATAAAGGGAGACAGAGAGATCTTTCATGGTATGAAAATATTACAGAAACATTTCTTGAAGTGCAACTCAGAGGTTTTGATATACAACCCACACCAAAACTTGGATTATTATTGCAATAAGAAATATATACCTACCTGCAGAATGGAAAGAGATAAGAAAATACCTAGAATCTTCTGCTTTCTCTCAAGATACGAATTCCTTAATTGAAAAGTCACCACCAGGCACATTAATAAAAAAATCCATTCTTAATTGTTTTACGAGAGAAATACAGCAAAAAGGATATTCCTAGTTAGGAAAGCTTGTGTTATCATCAGTTTGCTTTTCTTTAAGAACAGAAGGTGAGACAAAAAACAGTTTTTAGGCCCATTCAGGATCAGAGCATAAGGAAAAAAAAGAGAGAGGCAGTGCTGGGGAAAGAACAGCTCTTCAATAGAGCAGTTCATGATATTCTCTAATGGGCCAGGAACAAGTCCATAAGAGCCACAAGCATTTTGGGGTGGGTGGGTGGCAGGTGCTCATAGAGCATCCTGTACAATTAATAAGATAACATTTGAGATGAGGTGGGGGAATAACATAGAGAACATTGTGTACATGCAATCAGGCAAAGAATTGAAAGTCCAACCCAATTCTATCCTTTTTTATTTCAGTCATATTTTACTTTGGGGCTAGAAGCAGGTGTTTTCATTCCATTAGCTTTGACACATGAAAATATTTCTTTCATGGTTCCTAACCCTTCTTGATTTCAGGAACCTTTCCTGTGATAAGCTGTGAAATTGGGTTTTCTCATTTTGCCTTCCCAAGTGCATGGAAAATCCAGACAGAATTTCATATTAGGGTTGATTTCATAGTCAGCCAAATGTTTGGACTGGATTTGGCTTTTTTATCCACCTGTCAAGTCTTTCCCAAGGACCTGGGATAGGCAGATGTTGTTGTTTGATGATGTTAAAGTTATCGTCACAGGATGTAAGCTGTTCCAAGAAAAGCTGCCTTTTGCAATTGACGGATGGTGTTGTTAAGGCTGGAGTATTCTGTGGCAGATGTTTGTATATATGAATTCTGAAGTCCCTGAGCACTTTAGCTTCTTCATTTTCTATTACTCTGTCAATCTTGTGGCCCCCATTGGTTCTTGCTTGCAGGCAAATGCTATTTCTTGCAGATATCAGAGTACAACATTGTCACATTCGTGTTTGTAATCAGGCTGCAATCTTTTTGCTAACTAAGTGATCCACTGTTTTTCAGCTTCTTTGCAGAGATGGTATTTGCCATCTGTTGCTGTCTTCTCAATTCTGGCTTTATATGCAATTATTCTCAAGTCTTGGTCTCATGCAACGAGAATTAGCCACTTTGTCTCTTTCTTTAACTTTCCTGCCTTAGCCATTGCCCCATTGTCTTGTTACCTGCTTTAAAAAATTTTTTTTCTTATGTTCTGTCCATGTAATACTTTGCCTTACCATGTGTCTTTTCTATTCTTCATTTGTTTTTGTTTTTTTGTATG
Source organism: Trimeresurus albolabris (assembly GCA_032467975.1). Classification (NCBI taxonomy): domain Eukaryota; kingdom Metazoa; phylum Chordata; class Lepidosauria; order Squamata; family Viperidae; genus Trimeresurus; species Trimeresurus albolabris. The sequence continues at coordinate 149,192 of JANHFS010001945.1, forward strand.
CCAGTTTGGTCTCTCCAGTATTCAGTAAGCTTTTACTAGCTTCAGTGCACCTTCTTCACTATCCTTTAGATATTCCATAGCAAAAATACCATTAAAGAAATGAAATCAATATCTGCACAGGGATCATTTCTGTTGGGACCCAAAGCATGTGACATTGCTTCAATTTTGCAGGCCAAAAACTAGGTCTGGACAATTTAAATATTAAATTTAACTTCTAAAGTACAGTAATACTCTGTTCCAGAAGCCTCTATAATCTCTTTAGTGAAATTTCTTCTTAAAATAAACACATTGTTTGAGGACATTTCCTCTTTACAGGCATTTAAAATTAAACTCTGCCTTTTTAAGTACCTGAAATAAAAGTTGAATTAGCAGTGGGTATTCACTGGAACCTTAAATAATCATTGTTAATTTTTTTTTTGTAGAGAAGCAATGCTGTATTCCAATTTAGTCACTTTAAAAAGTTTTCATTCTGATGGTTTATTATATTCTATGTTATAACAAAAGAAGCAATCCAATCTACACCCTACCGGGCTTGTTTTCTTTTCTTATGCTGAATAAATTTTATGAATGGCCGCCTTGCTTGGAATCCTGCTGTCTGGATCCTGAATCCTGTGACAGGAGCATCTGCAGGATGTAGAACAAAAAGTCAAGATGATCAATGCACATTAAAAAAAACAGATGGGGTTTTGATTGCATCATCACACCTCTTTCTTGATGTTTTGGACCATCCCCTGCAGACACCCCTGAATTGGAAGAAGGAAGAAAAGCCTTCTTAATCAGTGTTGCACTAACTGGGTGAACATCATTAATTGTGTGGGATGGGTTCTCTTGCTGTATGCTGTGCCCTCAGAAAAAAGAATTCAGAATGCATTGTGGTACAAAAGATGATCTCACAAGCACTCGCTTGTACTCCCCCCCTTATTCCACTTACTGAATTATTTTCTCACTTTCTCACTGACTTTTCCTCCTCCTTATCAAGTATGCCAATTTGTCTTTGTCAAAATAGCCTTGTGATAGGAAACTACAAATTCAAGGATCTGGTTTTGTTAAATTATCCTCCTTTTTAATTTATCCCCATGCCCTCCAACACTCAGCTGTTGATGCTCCCATCTCCTTGTCTCATTTTCACCTATGGTTACCCTGCAAAAGGGATGTTATTTTTTTGTATGACACCTAGGGGGAAACTATTTCTGGATTCCTATTTTTTAAAGATGAGATGATGTCAGCTGTATATTAATGTTAATTCATCAGCAACAATAATTTCTCATTGGAGCATGAAACATCTGTTTCTTAATTTCAAGAAGATGTTCATCTCTGGTCAATGTCAATAGGGCACCTATTTAGGGTAGCTGTTACGCTCCCAAGCTTTCAGCACATAACATTTCTGTTTGAAAGATCACCTTATACAAAGGAGGGCTAGGGCAAGTGACTGCCTGACACAAATGGATATCAGGGTCAAATGCCCGTTTGCTTCTGACATCTCAAGAGCTGTGTCTCCAACGCCTTGCAGCCTGATGGGAAGAGGACCTCTTTGCTAAGTTTATTCTTCTTCCTAACAAAAATCTTCAGCTGGGTCAGATCCTGGAGTCGCTGGGTGAAACCCTGAGGCAAGAATGTGCTAAACTCAGTAGCAGCTCTGTGTCATCAATCCAGTGATCACTCATCGTTCTCACCATCATGTTCACAATGCCAGAAACTGTAAGAAAAACCTTTTTTCATGGATCCCAATTTAATACAACCAACAGCTGAAGAGTGTGTGGAAGTATTATTGATCTGTAGCTACAGAGTGTTCTCTTAGAGGAGAAAACAAAAACTATACCCAAGCAGATTTATCAAACTGACACATACATCATCTTTCTGTTTACTATATTGGATCAAACAACGGTTGATTTAGGGAATGAACAGCCTCATACTTGATCCTAGTTATTTCTAATTTCTTTTTTTGAGAATAGTAAACCATAGAAATTTGAACAATAAAGCTTGTTTCTAACAGACTGTGCTCAATACTTCTTCTCTTCCCTTTTAGTCCTTTGTTTTGGGTGATTTCTCTGCTATTCTAATGATTTCTCACTTATTCTACTACATACCTCAAATATAGCTTTGGTTATGTTTGCTAATGTTTACTGATTCCCATATTAACAACACATCCGTGGTAGAATCTATACAAGTTACCCCTAGAATTTAAGAATATGCAACAGACTACGTGAGAATAGTTGATTCTGCAAATAATCTGAAATTAATTGGGTAAGAGTTTAAATACTACATTGACGAATTTGAAATAAGCCCAGAAAGTCAGATGCAGATAGTACAGCTGATTTAACATAGAAGTGATGTGATTTCCTGGAAACATCACTCATTCCATCCTATGTGCCACATTCTAGGACAATTACAAATATCCATGTGACAATAATGCACGGGGAATAATCCCAGCAGGAAGTTACAGTACATATATAATCAGAAGTAAGAATCAGTGTATTTGCTTTATTAGCTGTAATCACTATAAACACCCTCACTGCAATTTGAAATAGGAAGTAACCCTGTCCACATCTATCCCAAACAGATGCCTGCAGAATCAACATCTTGTTTAAATGAAGTCTCAATTATTCTCCTTGATGCAGGCCTTTGAACTCATAAATATAACTTCTAACACTGAATAAAGAAGAAATGTGGCTGATTATCCCAACATTCTGGTGGCAAATAACTATTTTATATATTGGCTTTATATAAGTATAAAAGAGATGGGGCGGAAGATGAAACATTTCAGATTCTCCAGGACAATTACCAAAGGACCAACAAGAAATTCCACAATTGCTGATAGTTTCCATAGAAATAGCAAAATCACTGCAAAATCTCAATTCCATTATTTGAAATAATACAACAGAATCACATGTGTTGTAATTGTCTCCCTATACAGACCATTTATTAGTATAACTAAAACTTGGTCTAAACAAATAGAGACAGCAACATTCTTTTAATTCTTCCTGGAGGTGCAATACTACATCTTTCTTTACCAGCATAGTAAATGTAGATATGTGGAATGTTGGAGATCATCTGAAAGCAGACTAAGCTGGTCAGATCTAAAGATGGTTTCTAAACCTCATCACTATCCCCTTGAAGTTGGTGAGAAACTCCACTTTTTTTGGAAAGGGATATAAATAATTCCAGAAATCATTGGCAGAATAGATTTTCATGGGATCCTAATGTAGCAAGTTGAGGAAAGAAATTGTGTGAACCAATACCAGAATCATATCTACTTCTTCAAGAGATAACCAGTGAAACTAATTCAGACAAATCATTATTAAGCAGCGTGATGGATACCTCAGGTTTGGTACTGGTATCATCAACCCTAATATAAATCTGTAGAGAAGGCAAATTCCTTCTTGATTCACTGAGACATAAGAGGGAAGAAAAATAGAGAAGTATTTCTTATAGACTTGTTTGCATGTTTGAAACTGTTGTTTTACTATATAAGTCGTTTGTAGTTTATCATTAGTTCTGGACAGATGGCCAGGTATTCTCCTGAAGAAATCATGCTTCCTTCAATTGTTACAAGTATATAGCTCCTGAGGCAGTTAAGCACCCCCAAACCATGACGCTCTCATTTCATGCTTAACATATCGTTCAAAATGTTTAATTTTTGACTCAGCTGTCCCTAGAACATTCCTTCAGAAGACTGAGGGGTTATCTAGATAGTAGAGTCAGACCTGAATAGTACTTAGATAAGATTCCACTAAGAACTCCTAGAGCCGTAGGCTAGAATAGAATGTAGAAAAAAGAAAAACATCTTTGAAGAAAGAAAATGGCAAACTATTTCTATATTTTTGTCAAGAAAATGTCATGGACATGTCCATATAGAAATCAGGAGTGAAGTTCAGGTCAAAGGAAACTTCCATATCCTACTGCAGAGTTGGTGGCTGACCACATATCCCATTAAAAAAATTACTGAAAGCAATTATGTCTTGGTGTTTTCTGTTGGGAGTTAATTAAAGGATCAGGAAGCCAGAAAGATTGCAGACTGCTGGAAAGATGATTCTGTAGTGAAACCCAGGACATTTCCTGTATACCTCTTGACTATCTTGTCAGCATAACCCCATGCTTCCGGGAACAGTCCCCTCACCAAATTTTTCCCATTGGAATGAGAATTGTTAAAAAAAATGTGGAATAGATTTGTGATACACCATTTAAAGGGGACATACATCTTGAAACATAGGTGACTGAAAAGAACATTGTTACATGCCAGTTATTCTGATTCACAATATCATTACTGTTAACCTTTTTGAATGGGGGGAAAGAGAAGTACTCATCATATCACTAAAGAGTTGGCTGAGCATAATATCTGATAACATAAAACAAAGCGTACATTTTCTGAAATCATCTTCTGGGAAATTAATGAAGAAATAATGCCACTTGGTATGAAACAGGGTCTACATCTGATTATTATATACATTCTGTTGTATCTGTAGGTTCTCACAGTGTTTTAGACACTTTTAAAAGCATTTAAAAGCATAGATTTCCTAATTATAATGTATAGAATAGATCTGACAAAAGATGCTTTGATTTCAAAGGCTATTGACTGCACTTACTGTGAAATTCTAGGTGAGAAAAAAAAAGAAAAGCAGTTCTCATGGTATCTTGTGTTTCAGTTGTTGATGGTTTTATAAAGTCTTAATTGTTTTAAATCTAAGGACTCCAGTATATTCATATCAAGGTGTTGTCTCCTATTGATCAGTCTCTTAGTTTGACACTCTCTTTTAGGAAGCTATTTAAGAGGGAGAATTGTTACTGAAAACTCTCTGAGTTTGAATCAGGCTGCAGCTAGATGAACAACTGTTCAAGAGATTTCCTTTCTTACTTGGCAAAGAGCCTTATAGAATATCTTTGTTCTGCTCTCTGTCTACTTGCTGGGTATGGAGGCTGGGAAATCTGATATTATCCTTGCACCAGCTATTCAGATGATGCCTGTGTTTGATCAGCCTTAGAGGATTCTAGATTTTGAATCTCCTGAAGTCGACATTGCACAGATTCTGCTGACGCAGTTGCTTCAGAATCAGTCTCTGAGTCCTGTGCAGAGCCTCAACAATACTGGAGACTTAGTTGCAAACCAAAAAACAGTGATGTCAATCACAGTTGTGATTCATGCATTGCTTCAAGCCATGGCTTGCTTGCCATCTGCAATAAAAACAACTAGTTTGTTAATTCAGTGTCAATGTACTAAGAAATACATTTTAAATTACAAATCACATTTGCTGGTTTTGCACAGCATGCCAAGCCAAAATCAAACATCCTATGAAAATTAGGTAATGAACACTAAAATCTGTTAGAATTTATAGTGATGGTTCTCTCTTAAAAGCCTTGGAAAGAAATTTGAGAAATGTATGAAAGAGAAGACTATCACAGTAAAATCCTATTTCTAACTGAAATCAAAGGGAGCATGTTTCTCATTGGAAACCAAAGGCAGAAAGGACAGTAGTCTTCACAAGCTGCTTCTGTATATTTAATCAACCCCTAAGGACAACCCCTAAGGTACTGTATTAGATAGTTCTTTAATCTTTAGGCTTCTTTTATGTTCTTTGTTTCAATTAGGAGTTCTTTTTAAAAGTAATATTGGGAGTGCGCTATTGGAAGATTTGAAAGCTAGATTAAGGATAAATTGAGGGGGAAGATTCATTCTCCAAGCTTGTGGATTGCTTTCTGAACATTTCATTACCAGCCTAGGTAACATCTTCAGCAGAGTTTAGGGGATGTCAGTGTCAGTGTTCTGTTTATAAGAACTTTGTGTGGTCAGTAGGTCTTGTGATGTGTCAGATGTGGGTGTGTCCAGTGAGGGTCTTGTGATGGGTCTTGAGATAGGTCAGGTGTGAGTCATAAGTGGCAGTCTTGTGATGGGTTTTATGATGGGGAAGTTACATCAGGTGAGGGTCATTGGGATGAAGTGCTGGTTGGGTGGGGCTTGTATGGATTGGTTGAGGGTCAGTGCTGTCTCTGGTTAGCTAAACAGTTGATTTGGATTCTTAGGAGTTCGTAGGCTGGTTGTAGGCCAATGTGTCTATTGATGGAATTGCTTGTGAAGTGCCAGACTTTGATGAACTCATGAGTGTGGTGGGTGGTAGCATGGCCAATGATTTTTGTGTTGCTCCAATCGAACTGGTGCTGTTTGGTGTCGGTGTGTGTAGAGATTAAGGATTTGGGATCATGGCGTTTGACTGCCAGCTGGTGTTCGTGGATTCTGTTTTTTAATTGACATGATGTTTGTCCCACATAGAATTGGTTGCAATGGTTACAGTTGATCTTGTAGATTACATTGTTTCTTTCATCCTTCTATATTTTGTCTTTGGTTCTGGATAATTCCTGATGGTGTGTGGCTGTGGGTTTGTGGACTATTGCTATTCCTAGAGGTTGGAGAATTCTGGCTGTCATTTCCAACACCCCTTTTGTGTATGGTAGGGTTAGGATAAATTGTCATGGAGAAAATCTATCTCTGTGGTCACTAGGAGATGAAAATGACTTAATGGCACATAATCAATTGGGAGCTGGAAACTATGCTTTGCCAAAATGTGATTGAATCCTATTGATATGATATACATTCTTTAGAAATTTTAACAAAAGTTGCCTTCAGTTTTTTGTCCAAGATGATGTGTAAGTTTACCATTGGCCATTGTAGTATTCTCTTCATTGTTGATATTTAAGTTTGATTTCTTATGCATATATACATTATCATGCACTATTTCTCGAAGCAGTAAGAATGTTTAGGGGCAGATGCTAAGGATGACTTTCTGTGGGAGGAGAATTCTCTGAGAGTCTATGATATTATTTACTTTATTTGTGGAAGTAAATGCAAGAATAGAAGCTAAAGAAATAGTCAGAAAAAGGTCTGCGATTTCAGTTTTCCCAAAGAAAGTACCTCTATCTTAAAGTACTTGCACTGTTCCTAGAATTGACTTAGTATTCTCATTTTGTGTTTTACTCTGTATCCTCCAAACAGCAGACATCAGTGTACACTATGTACACTGTAATCTATTCCTTTAATTTGGAAGGATTCAGGAACAGATATCATTTTTGAGTTGCTTTTTGTACATTCCAGTGATTCCAGTGGATGATTTTCATTCATCTCCCAAGTATTCTCCAGCCATTTCTTTTCATTAAAGAAACCCCCATTAGCTGTTCTGAGCCATTGTCCAATAATCTGCTTTTCAGAAGTTTAACTGGTGGCCCAACATACAATATCATACATCAATGCTTCCCAAACCAGTGGAAATTACCCAAAGTTGGGTAAAAGTGGTTTTTCTTTGGGTAACAACACACAAACCCAATCACAACAGGGGCATTTAAACTGACTTAAAGTGTTTTACCTACATTGGGTAAAAAGGACTTTCTGATTAGTGGTTTTGGGTAATGAAGGAAAATGTTTGGGAAGCACTGCCATATGCAGTCAGAGTCAAGTAGAATTAAAAACCTATATAAATACCGATTACTATGGGAAATGCTTGCAGGGGTTCATCTTGCAGAAGAAACTACGCATAATTGTGTGTGGTATCTTTGCTTCTTTAATGAATAATTGAATGGCTCATCTTTTAAAAACGTCACTGTGCGGGGTATTGTTTTAGTCAACTGATTACAAATGTACATACAATAAATATGATTTTCCTCCTTCTCAGTCCCATTGCTTAAATACACACTTGTATGGTACGCTTTACATAAATTTAAAATGTTGCTTACAAATCAACTCAGTTGCTAGTCCATGAATTTCAGAAAACTAAATAAGAAATTGATAAGTAACAAACTGACAACAGTTTGCGAGGTTTGAATATAAAACAGAAAACACAGCAAGGCCCTTTTTTTTGTATTGGGAATTTGTGCTCTGTTCTGTGTTGGGTTCGTTATTTTGCTCTGAATATTTGTTCAAGATTGCAATTATCTCTTATTTATACTTAGAAACATATCACCCTCAAACCAAGTTCTAGGAAGCCCCCAAAACTCTAAGTTAGTGGGTGAAGGCTTAGTTTGTGTTCCAAACATTCTAGATTCAGTTCTAGAACTGGTTTCTCCAGGTATGATGGAGAATGATTACAGTGGAATAGCAATCTTCAATGCAAGTCAAAAGAATATCTCAAGGTAAAGGTCGTACAATCTTTAGCTATTGTTGAAGTCACATTAACCTTCCACAGCTGGGCAGCCTTCTCTACCTAATGCTTTCTATATGTTTTGGACAACAACTCGCATAAGGAGAGTCCTTGGTGCTCCCTGAGCCTGGTTGTTTTCTTGCTGACATTTCATTACCCAAACTAGGTAATTAGCACTGATGATGTTACCTAGTTTGGGTAATGAAATGTATGCAAGAAAACAAGCAAGCTCAGAGAGCACCCATGACCCCTCATTTCAACCCTGAGCTGAAAATATTATCTGTAATTGGTAACTTTCACAATACCCAGCCAACCTGGCATTTTATGATGATTCACTCCTGTTTGTTGGCTTATTCAATTTGTCAAAGCAATTGCCCTTTCCATTCATTCATGTGAGTCCAATGGATAGTAGCTCCATCTTAAACTTTCTTGCTCAACATAAGGACACACAAGAATGAAGAGATGGGATAGGTAGAAAAGCCTAAGAGCAATCTATAAAGACAATTTCTATCTTTTCATATTCTAGTAACTAGCTGTACCTGGCCACGCGTTGCTGTGGCTCATAGCGTGTGTTGCTTTTACAGATGGCGCTGTTTTTCAAAAAGCATGTTTTTACCTGTCACAGGTGTGACATCTATATAATAGTAGGTATATAAAAACACGCGCATATTCAAATGCAACGTTGTCTCAAAATTTCAAAGCAATCAGTGAAGAACTTTCGGAGATTTAAGATTTTGAAGAAATGAACAGTTACATTTTTATTTATATAGATTTTTTAAAAAACAAATTAAATTAAAAATTATTTAACAGTTGCAATTCATTGCTAAAATTGTCCTATTTTTCTTAATGAATACTTCAGGAAGGAGAAGAGAAATTGATCTTTAAAGACCAATCCTCCATCCCCAGAGTTTGCCATTAAGCATTGTTTGAAGTGGGTTTGGTAAGTGGGAGATCTCCAAAAGAGTCAGCTCTTGGGTGTTAAAAGAAGAGTTACAGATGCTAAACCTGCATATGATAGTGTCCTTCCATTGACTGAATGCCATTGTTCCAGCAGAGGCTTCTCCTGGGAGATCTTTTTTTTCTAGGTTTCTGTTCTTACAGCTACTTCTGTTCTCATGCAATTCTGAAAGATGTCCCAAATCAAAATTAGGACTATGTGATGATTTGATTTGAAGGTTTCATTCAAAGACATTCAGTTGAACGGTTTTTTTTGAACTGAATCACTGAGCTGATCTGATGCACTGAGTTGAAACAGGTGCTTTTGAATCAATTTGATGTATGTCTTGTTGTTCAATAATTGAATGATTTCAATCCTTTATGAACCAATGGATATTGCTTCACCAGAATTGTCTATCTGTCAGTAGCTGTTTCTTTGAGTTATTGTAAGCTGATGCTACACCACCTTGTCTTCTACAAACCTCTTTTTTGATTGCTTTCACTTTTTTTTCAAATATCATCTGAATATTTAAGTTTTACTACATTATTAGATTGTCTAGAGACTAATCTGTCTTGCTTTTTCTGGTATTACATTATTATTTTTTTCTTGTGACCAAGGAATTCTCAATCATTTTCATGCCACAATTCAAGGCCCTTAGTTTTTCTTTGTTTAGACTTTCTAGTGATTCTGGTTTCAGAAACATGGGTACCATTGGAAATAAACATTAGCCTTTGTTGTCAGTGTGATATTTCTATATTTTTAAGTTTTTGTTTACATTTCTTATTGTCTTTCTTACAAGAAGATATTTCATGGTTAAGGTCACCACAGAAAGATAAAATCTATTACTAGTTCAGCTTCTTTTCCACATCTTTGCCCTGCCTTAGCATTATTCATTCAAGTCCTTCTTTGTCTGTTGTTTCCTCGCAGTAACTGATAGTGAAGACATGGTACCCACCTTCAACTGAGTTTTTAAGACTAATAGCTCTTAATAGATATATATTCTCCAGATATTTATCAAATCCTGGTCAAAAGATAGTGATTTTCAAACACTCTGAGAAGAGTTTTCATTTATCTGTTCTAACTCTCTTTCTAATTGCTTCACTGGATGACTTCTGGTCCTAGAGTTTCTCCACTTTCACCCTGCCATGTATGATAAAGCTCAATTCAAACCGTCCTCAGTTGCCTTTTTTTTTAAGCTAAAGTGTACTGGGCACCCTAGTTTTTTTTTTGTATGGAAAATGCTTAAGTTCCTTTATCAGTGTGATTGCCTTTTAAAAAAACTTTTCACGTCTCAATTTTTCCTTTTCAAATGTAGCAATCAGAACTGTACATTGTATTCCAGATGCATATATGTTGTACAGTTACAGTATAAAAGGGGATACAATGTTTGTAGCTTTATTTCCAATTTCTGTTCTAATGATCCTTAGCAATGTCTATGGACATTCTTAATCATCCAGGTCATGGTTGTCCCAAAGGTGCTTTTCAAGAGACAACTGGACTTTCTTGGTGTTTTTTCTCCTGGAAATATTTCACTTCTTCTAAGAAGCTTCTTCAGTTCGGACTGAATGGTGGGTAATAGAAAGATTTATATTCTTTGCCGTCATCTAGTTGTTAGAACTCTGAAGGTCAGTTGTTAGCTTTCTGAGAGTCGTTGGGGCCACTTGGGGATTTATCTGTACTTTCAAGTTCATTTGAATCAGAGTGCAAATAGGTAAGGAACCTTCTTGGGACTGCTGAAAGATTGTATTGTAGACAAACCCATCAAGATGGTGTCATATCCCTTCCCTTCTGTGGAGAGAGGGCTGTTTAATTTAACATAGATGACCTCTTCAACTCCTCTTTCAAACCAGTGGTCATCTCTGTCCAGAATGTGGACTTTGCTGTCTTCGAAAGAGTGACATTTGTCTTTCAAATGCAGATGGACAGCTACATCTTGTCCTGAGGGGTTTGTTCTCCTATGTGTTTGTGAAGTGGTTGTTTTGTTTCTCCAATGTATAGATCTGCACATGGCTCACTGCATTGTACTACATATACGACATTATTCAGTTTGGGTCTGAGTGTTTTATCCTTGGGATGCACAAGCTTCTGCCTTAATGTATCTTGGGTTTAAAGTGTGCATATATGTTGTGTTGGTTGAAAATCCGCCTGAGCTTTTCAGATATTCCTGCAATGTATGGAATGGCAATGTTGCAACAATGTCTACTTTAAGGACTGACATATTCATTGAGCTAGCAAGTTAGTCCTCATCAGTTTTTCATATGAAATTAGGGGGGTTTGCCCCAATGTGCTATCTCATGCTTACTTAAACTGCACGGTGTTTATCCCTTAAATGATTGTTGCCTCAGTCTGAACAGATTCTTCTGAAGCTCTTAACAATCAGAATTAAGTTTTACTTTTTGAAATTATTTAATACCATTTACAAAACTGCTGAGTGCATTGCTTACCCTTAAGTCATTATAACTTAGAAATAAGTGCGAAGATACCAATCCAAACAAAGATCCTTGAGGGACCTGACCTCTTACTTCTCCCCAGTTATTAATGTATCATTTATTCCTATTCTTTGCTTTCTATTTGCAACCAGTTAGCTATCCTTAAAATGATAGGTCTTCTTATCTAATTAATGCTAAGTTTACTCAAGAGCCTTTCATGAGGAACTTCATCAAGCTTTTTTTTTTTAAATCAAGTATACAATGTCAACAGGCTCACCTTCATTCAAGTCTCTGCTGGCACTTTAAAAGTATGGTGACACAGGATTATCTTTGTTGGATCCTTGCTGATTTGTACCATATTTTAGAGTAAATACCAAAACACTGACATAAGTTTTGAAGCAACAAAATCCTGTTGACTCTCTAAAATGTATTATCTCTCCACATTTTTGAGGTTTCGTTTCTCTATAGAAGCTTCTTAATGGAGATGCTAATGCCTTGGTGGCAAAAGAGAAGACAGTATTATTGGAATTGTGGTTTGCACCTGCTATCTTGTTGAAATAGTCAATTCAGCTATGTAAAATGCAATAGTCTCATTGTCCTTTAACAGTATTAACAGAATTAACAGAGTTGGAAGGGAACTTGGAGGTCTTCCAGTCCAACCCCTTTCACAAGCAGGAGACCCTATATCATTCCAGACAAATGGCTGTCCAGTCTCTTCTTAAAAGCCTCCAATGGTGGAGTACCCACAACTTATGAAGGCAAGCTCTTCCACTGGTTAATTGTTCTCACTGTTAGGAAATTTCTCCTTAGTTCTAGGTTGCTTCTCTCCTTGATTAGATTCTATCCATTGTTGCATCTGACCAGGGCTTTTTTTCTCAGAGAAAAGGTGGTGGAACTCACCTCCCTCCCCTGGCCACGCCCCCACCCAAACCTGGC
>JANHFS010001947.1:0-16146 GCA_032467975.1 Trimeresurus albolabris
CTGATAAAACGCCCCCCTGGTCACGGCCGACAAATGATCATCCAATGTCAGCCGTGGATCCAGGAGGACACCCAAGTGGATCCAGGAGGACACCCAAGTCTTGATGAATTGAATGGAATTTTTGAGGATTCCCGCTACCTAACTAAAAATGTCAGTAGACTACACTGAGAATATCTTGTTTGTTGAAGTTTAGCCTACTCAATGCACTTTCTTATCCAGATGTATAATAATAGTGAAATAACCCAGAGCTAAGATTTTTAAGCCTGAGCTGCCTATCAAAGTAACAGAGCCATCACTGCAATCAGTCTTCCATACTTCAGCTTTCAAATATTTATTCTTACAACTTGAAGAAACTCTGTAATACGGTAGAGGCAATTGTTCTTGTTAATTGTCTTAACTGTCCTCTTGAGTAGAAAGGCAGGATACACATTGAATAAATAGAATCAAAAATATTGCTATCATTCTGCTTGTAGCACAGCATGATTTAGATTTATTTAGACTTCCCAACCCATCTTGAAGTCACCAAATTGGCACCAAATCTTAACATTTTTAGCAAAGTTTCAGACACTTAAGAGGTTTTGTGTTCATTCCTTCTTTGCTGTAGTTCAGAGTCAGAACAGACTATGCTTTCTTCTCATTTAGCATCTGCATTCTGTTCCAGTGACTTGGTCATTAAGTGATATTGTCACTAAATGAACATATTGCAAAGATCACTGGTTGCTACCATCTCATTCAGATAAAGTTCTCTGGTACAATGTCCAACCTGTTTTTCCTCCCTTTTTTGCCCCCTCATAGGGTGGAGAAATTACTTAAACAAGCTGTCTCTTCTTGAGCTGCTTTTCTCCACTGCACTGAACTTCCCTAAAAATTGCTAATGCAAGTTAACAGGCTCGGGTCTGTGACCTTAATTAGTTAATTAGAATCCTACTGCCTGAAACTGACCAGACTTTAATCAGTTTCACATTGTCAGGAAATTTTGTACTGAATGCTACATAGGTCTGAAATGATTTTTTAATTACAATTTATAATCTTTGTATTTGAGAATGGTCACTAACTAAGATAGTCACCAAGCAAAAAGTACTGTAAATAAGGCAGTCTGGTAAGTTTTGCAGTTCCTGTTCAGTTTTGTAAATATTAAGTACAAACCAGGTCAAAGAGAAACAGACAGAGTAAGATATGTATGGAGGAGGAAGCTTGAGGTAAGGAGAATTTCATTGACAATCACATGAAGAGAAGTTGCAACAGAAGATGTAGAAACAGCAGCCCTCAGATTCTGTAGAAAGACATGTTTACCTTTTAAAAAAATGTTAAATAAGAGCAGCAGTGATTTTTATTGTGAAATCTTCCTCTCTTTTGCACCAAACTTGTTTGTCCTTATTGCAACTAGAAACTTGTTGACGGAAGAGGAAAACTGTATTAAATTGCAATTGGCCAGAATAACTTTGGACTGTTTGGACTATATTTGGACTTTAGCTCCCAGATTTCTTCAGCTGGCCTGAGAATTCTGAGAATTGAAGTTCACAGATCTTAAATTTGCCAAGGTTGAGAAACAATGCCTAAAAATTGCTCTGTCTTCAGATGTTTTTTAATTCCCTAAACTTTACTTTTTATTATTAATCCCCATCTGTTCTGTGACATTTCAGTATGTAACATGGCTAAAATATCTCTATAGATCTTTATTCCACTATTCTTGCAATAGAGAAGAAAATGGAAAGGCTACATAACAGTAACCTCTGCATTTTGTGTGACAAAGTTGTCCCAATCTTGGAACATAAATACACATACATTTTCAGAATTATTGGATTTTAAAATGCTGTTCATTCTATGAGTTTCTGAAAAAAAATATATTAAAGAAAATACTGATATCTACTACAGAATGGTGTGGAGATTTTTTGCAATAAACCTTTTGTATTATTGAATTTTAAAGCACTTGTGAAAGTCATTCATTACAGTGTCCTGTGAAAGTTAAATGTTGAGTAATATCCGTTTCTTTCTAAACCAGGAAATTAGAGAACTTCAGATATTGAACAGCATCCAACAATATGAACTTGGCCAATTGTTACTTTGGCATAGCTATAGGTTTAATTTCTGGTTTAAAAGAATTTTCCCAGTATTTTTCAAATCGTATAGAAACATTTGCAAAATAAATAATCTCTTCTCACCACTTTTTCCTGCTCTTTATTTGGAATAAGTTAGACTTACTACAATAGACTCTCTGGAATGAAAAAAAATATCTATGGTTGTGAGCATATAGTTTCTTTGGAGGGTGACTCATAATTTTGCAGGTGTTGGCTTGCCCTTCCCAAGCAGTGACCCACACAGCAAACCACAGGAATTCAGTGAAGTGTGAATGCTATAAAAATGGTCTCAGATTTGGCCTTTCTGTTTTCAAAACTGTGTTTTTGCAGTTGCTAGATACGCAAACGCTACAAGCTGCTGGAACTGGAAAGTTCTAGAATTACACCTGCAAATCATCAAATCATATTATGGTCAAAGGCCACCATATAATCATATTATGGTCAAAGGTCACCATAAGGAGGGTGAAATACAATCAATTAAAAAGCATAGAAAATACATCAGAGTCTAAAGAATTATAGTAATTATAAAAAGTTAAAGAATATAAAACAAGTATATATAAAACAAAAGTCTAAAAAGAATCTAAAAGGAGAGGTTAGAAGCATTACATTGGATGTAGGGGGCATAAAAATTAATAAGTGGTAGACTAAATGTATCACAGTACAGAGCACTCTAGGACGAGGAACTAGTGCTCATTGAGACTAGTTTATGGCACAGATCATCTGATGAATTTTAAGCACTGTTGCATACAAAATGGCAACGTAGCTTGTATCAGGGTCAGTATCTGAAAACAGCAGGGAGATGTAGATTTCTCCTATGTACCCTGGGTAATGTACAGTACACTGTACAGTAATGGTGAGATGAGGCTAGTGCAAATGTCTCTGTAATACATGTACTGGACAAATATATGTTTTGTTGCATTGGATTGGCCTGACCATATCCCATGCTGAGTAGAAGATACAGTATGTGTGGCTCAGTGCCATGTTGAACTATTCTTCTGTGAATGTTTTTTTTCTCAGAGGATCCTGTCTGATTCCCAATGAACAATCGTGTTCCAACACAATATTGTGAAAAACAAGACATTAACTTAAGCAAAATCCATATAATGTCATAATGTCTTGTCTTTGTAGAAAAACAGCTGGTAAAGAAAACTATCTTACATCTTTCAGGCTGATGCATGCCATGCTTACCAAATTGTGCACCGGAATGGTATACCAGATGAACGCATCATTGTCATGATGTATGATGACATTGCTTATAATGATGAGTAAGTAGTAAACATTTAGCCGCGCATATCATCTTTACAACAATGCTACAAATAAAGTCACAAGGTTTTTTTTCTCATAAAGTCTCAATTTCACAACAGTAATTTTCGCTTACTGTTTGAATAAGCCTCACATACAGTAATTTTTTCAGGCACACTCCACAACCAACTCATTTGGGCTTATCCAACTGCCTTAACCTATTTTTCTCAGGAAACAAAAACACAGCTTGCATTCTATTGGAATGATCAGTACAGATAGTCCTCAACTTATGACCAGTTGTTTAATGACTGTTTGCGGTCATGACAGCCTCACTACGGATACTTTACAGCCCTAAAGCAAGCCATCATATAGTCTTGCACTGGGTCCCCCTAGTCCCATAAGTGCATGTTGAGTGCTTGACAACCTGTTCCCATTTCCAGTTAGTATCCTGCAATCATGTGATTGCCATTTGCAATCTTCTCTGTCAGCTTACCCAAAATGTCAGTGGGAAAGCCATTAGGGAATGTTGCAAACAGAAGGGATGTTGGCTTTGAGGTCTATTTCCCCTCCACTCTGCAGGGAAGAGAAATCTTCCACCATGTTGGAGGAATAAACCTCAAATCTGGCAAAAATACTCCATGATATTACTTAAAATGATATCACATAAAAACTATGATCTATAGATAAGGAAAGGATAATATTTTTCACAGGGACTGGATAAGTGGTAAGATAATGAACTAATGTTAAGAATACCAAAGATTTAAGGGGGGTTTACTACCTTAGCAAACAAGATATGTGTATCTAAAAGTCTGGAAATGCTATGTGTATTTTTATTTTTTTGTTACCTGGAGGCTAACAATCATCATCATCATGAAATTGGAGGAAAAAGGTAATTAAGGGAGAAAGTTTAATGGATCAGGATAGGAAAATTGGCTTCCCTGAAAGAAAAATTAGATTTTCCTCAAAGATTAAATCCTTATTTAGCATAAGACTTGCTTTGTAGAAAGTTCTGCTTTCGAAAGCAGTTAATGTTATGAAATCTCTAGAGATTATGATATTTTATGTGTGCATGGTAGTATTCACACTCTTTTTCCATTTCCAGCAATCCAACCAAAGGCATTATTATTAATCGACCAAATGGCACAGATGTATACAGAGGAGTAATAAAGGATTACACAAATGATGTAAGTGTCTGATTTACTTGCATGATGATATGGAACTGAGGAGCTAATTGGGGCTCAAACAGTGCTCGATGTTATAAAAGCAGTAATTAAACCCAAATAAAAAAATATTGTACATCCAAATAATAAGAGTGCAAACTATGGAAAATGCTATTTCATTTAGGCTTTTATGCTCCTGAAGGCCTTTTAATCCTGGACTCCACGCTTTGTTTTGTTACCTCAGGCCATTCAGTTGGCACGTACCTTCTCTGCTCTCATCATTCTTTCCAACAGGCCTTTTTTTTTTTAAGGTGGGAGTCACATCCTATACTGTACTTATCCCTCTGGTTGAGAAACATTGCTGTTGCTTACGTATAATGAAGGTGTTATTATATTATATATAATAATAAAGGCAGGATATAAATAAATTAATAGATATGCTGGTTATGGGTTGTTTGCTACAGATTCAGAACGAAGAGCTCATTTCAGTTTTCAATTTGTACTGATCTATAGGATGTTACGCCAGAGAACTTCCTTGCCGTGCTAAGGGGTGATGCTGAAGCAGTAAAGAATACAGGATCAGGAAAAGTATTACGAAGGTAATAGGAAAAAGGACAGACTAGGTTCCCAAAAGATGACTTCGTTGCTAATGTAATTTTATAGACTTTGTTTATTTTATAAATAAGTGATGAGTTCCTTTGTGTTTTGCAGTGGCCCCAAGGATCATGTATTTGTTTACTTCACGGATCATGGTGGCCCTGGAATTTTGGCTTTTCCAAATGATGATGTATGTTTTTCCACACAAAATGCCTGCCTGTGTGTCTGCAAGGAAACCAAACAGGAGAGGAAGGGAGGGGGAGAGAGAAAGCTCCTCAGTGTTTATTTCTTTGGTTCTTTAAGAAAAGGAAACCAGAATATCAGCTTCTGAATTTGACATGGGATGCTTGCAGAAATTGTTCTGAATATTGAGGGGAGGTTCATGTGTACGTATGAATAATAGTATGAAAGAATGCATGTATGTTGGTTGAGAATTGTAATGAATTTTCCAAGTAATATATATTTTAGATTGATTTTAAAAATAGAATGTAAATAATTATTGCTTTGATTTCTGAATTTATATCTTCTTTCTCTAATTTAGATAATTTATGAGATTTATTTTACTTCCAACAACTTGGTTTTATCAAAACAGGGACTAAACTCAAAAATCAGGCTTCTCTTTAATCTCTGATATGTGGATAATTATGCCAGTGTATATCTGAAGTTGTAAGGGTTTCATATAATTTTGGGGGAGGAATGCTTACAGTATGTTTCTAATTTTATTTGCTTGAGAGCAATGAGAGCTAATTGTGGTCAATTTGTTTTCCAGCTCAAGGTGCAACACCTGAACAAGACAATTAGGTATATGTACCATCATAAAAAATTCCAAAAGGTAAAATTCTTATGTTCCAGATATAAAAATAGCATAGAAAATTTCTTTGTAGCTTTGCAACTATTTTTACAATAGTTTAATAGAAAGGATGACATTATAGAAAGTTAGATGATTGTGTTACCAAGTATTATAGGAATTATACTACAATAACAGTAAACCTGCAAGCTTTGTTATTTATTGCAATCGACTGCATGAAAATCTTGGTTTTGAAGTGCCTGGGAATCATACAGTATTCAGTTCTATGCTGTGATACAATAAATTTTGCACTAATAAGCTGCTTGGAATGTGGCCTTGTTCACAAGATTATGAGGAAAATGCAAGGGAAATTGATGTTAAATCTGGGCTCAGTTCTATGAAGGCTTCTTTTTCACGGTACTCTGACTGCTATAGCTCTGGTATGATTAAAGGCGAGTAATAATTAATTTGGGACATAAGATGTAAATAAAATAAGAGCAAATTCCACTCCTTTCTGACACTGATGATGTTTACCTATGAAATGTATAAGAAAACCACCAAGCTCAGAGAACACAAAGGACCCCATAGATCAGCCCTAGGTACAAATATTGTATCATTGCAACTCACTTTTTTTTTTAAAAAAAGTATAGTGTGAAATACAGTGCTACATAGCTAAGTTGTCATCTGTTTTGAATGCCTGCATTGAAACACAAGATGCTTATATTATTCTCTGCTTGATATGAACGCTCATTTCCAGAGAAAAAGATAAAATAGAACCTTTTTTCTTCAATTCTATTAATTTAGAGACCCCAAGTAGCACTTAGTCGATATGTTCTATTTATATTCCCAATGTCTTAGAAACTTTTACAATAAATCATCCAATTTGAAATAGAGATTTTAAAAATAATTGTGTTTAAATGTACCATGTTCTCATGCAAACAGATTGGAAAGAGTTTTAACTGCCTTTCATTCAGCATCTTATAAAATTTGTGTTTGCCAACATATGTGAAAACTGTGACTCCCTAGCCAGGATTCCCAATCACTGAGAGGTGCTGACTCAGAATTATATCTTGAGGATTCCAGATCAGACAGGGCTACTTTAAAAGGCAATATAATAGAGGGAAAAAGTGAATATAATGAACCAACCACTGCTAAAATATTTCTAATGGAGTCTTCTTTAAATTACAGATGGTTTTTTACATTGAAGCATGTGAGTCTGGATCAATGATGGAAAATTTACCTGATAATATTAATGGTAAGTGATCAGTCAGTATTTTGATGTGGAACTAATAAGTAACACTAGAGAAAACTCAGCTTAATGGAACATTTGAAGGAAAAATTCTCAATCCAAATTTATATCATAGACATTAATTTATGAAATTATAGTAATTTGCAAAGTTGACACTTTCATATAATTTGTGCCCATTTATTTGTTGATTCAATTTGGGTGCCACCTTACTCCATTTTACTTTGGGACACTCGCAGCAATAACATAAAAACTACAGAATGCAAAAATAACCAAAGAAAGTATAAAAATAACAACAGAATAATGTCAGGATGGCAGTCCAACAACAAGGAAACATAAATCACAAACAGGGAAGTCTCAACCACCCTACCCCGAAGTCTGGGAGGTCAACCAGGTATTTAAGTCCTTCTGGAATGCCATATGCATTTCAGGAGGGACCTCATTCCAAAGAGGAGATACCACTACAGAGAAGACATGCTTCCTGGGTCCTGAAAGATGACATTCTTTAATTGAAAGGCCTGGAGCATGTCCACTGGGCTGGAATGTATCAGTTAGGCAGAAACCATGGGAGACTGACAGCCCTCTGGATATCCAGATCCTATGCCATGTAGACCATATAGATAGTAGTAGTAGTAGTAGTAGTAGTAACAAAACAACAACAACAACAACAATAATAATAATAGGTGCTTTGGGTGCAATCCCAAAACAACTGGAACACCACTTGATCACCATTGGCATTGACAAATTCGCCATTAGTCAATTGCAAAAGGCAGCCTTACTAGGAACTGCTTCCATCTTGCGATGATATCTGTAATACCATCAAACATCCACATCTGCCTATCCCAGATCCTTGGTAAGGACTCAATAGGTAGACAAAATGCCAAATCCAGTCTGAACATCTGGCTGACTGTGCGATGATCCTCAACAATAACAACAACAACAACAATAATAATTAGTGTTGGAAGCAACCTTGGAGGTCTTCTAGTACAACCTCCTGCTCAGAAAGGAAATCCTATACCATTCAGACAAAACTTCCAATGTTGGAGCATTCACAACTTCTGGAAGCAGGTTGCTCCACTGATCAATTGTTCTAACTGCCAGGAAATTTCTTCTTAGTTCTAGGTTGCTTCTCTCCTTGATCCATTGCTTCTTGTCCTGCCTTCAGGTGCTTTGGAAAATAGCTTGACTCTCTCTTTTTGTGGCAGCCCTTGAGATATTGGAAGACTACTATCATATCCCCCCTCGTCCTTCTCTTCATTAAACTAGACATACCCAATTCTAGCAACTGTTCCTTATATGTTTTAGCTTCCAGTTCCCTAAACATCTTTGTTGATCTTTTCTGTTCTCATAGTTGGCAATATCTGCTTTTATGAGATCTGTCCACATTTGATGGTAGGTGATGTTGATGGCTCCTAAGATGTTCCCATCTTAAATGCCTTATCCAATTGCATTCTTCTATTTGATAGTTGAGGGTGATGCCCATATCCCAAATGTGCTGTCCTACAACTGGTCCCAGAATGCTAATAAGGGGGCAGTTTTGGACAGCTTGGTGCACATGCTTGGCCCTTGGAAAACAAGGGTATTGAAGCTGCCACCATGCCCAGCTCCTAGAGCTATTGTTGGGTTTCTACGATGGTATGCCAGGGCCTGTACTGGTCTATTTCACTCTGAATGGGATAAATGTTGCAGATGGCATGAATAGCCCAATCCAGGAGAAGGAGCTCCTTTAAATTCCATTGCCCCATAAATCAAAATAAACTTGATATCAGAGCAGAAATGTCAGAATTGAAAACTGACATTCTGAGAATCAGTGAACTAAAATGATGGAAATGAATCACATCAGAATAGGGGAACATCAAACCTTCTAATGTGGCCAAGAAATCTTAGAAAAAAACAGAAAATCCATCATTATTAGGAAAAACATACCAACTGCAACCCTCCAAATGACAGAAACATCACAATACAAGTCAAAAGCAAGCTAATCAATCAGCTTGTCAATTCCTTCTTGACATAACATGCACACCCGCACACATATACACAAAGATAATGTAATAGTTTTAGGAAATTGTCATTATAAAATTGGAGGGGAAATAGAAGACTCTAGCCTTTGTTTTAATAAGCAGTCTGCCCCCCTCCCCCAATCAATGTTTTAGCAAATACCTTTTTCAAACAATCTAAAAATTGGACATCACTAGCTGGACCAACAGAGTGGCTGAAAAACTTTGGCCTGCAATTCATGATTTCATTACCATAGAAACAAAAATATTCTAAAATTAAAAAAGGAAAAGAAAAAAAAGAGCAATTGTGTCTTTGAATGTGCTGATAGAATTGAAGAAAGGCAAAAGGATATTATGATCAAACCTAGTGTACAACTTCTGCTTTTGCAAATTCAGTTTTATATAAACAAAACAGGTAACCAAGAAGTCGAGTGCCTTTAGGGGTCTCCATCTAAAATGAATATTAGCACTTCATAAGCAACATCGACAAATCTTTGCAACAGCTTGGACTATTAAGATAGCTCAACCTTCCCTGACTGGGTCCTCCAGTTACGTTTGACTACAGCATCCAGCATCTCGCTCTGATAATTTCCATCTAAAATATCATCCACAGTGAAGTATGTTTGGAATGGGTTAATTTAGACAACATTCCCTTGAACAAGGCTACAATCTACACTTCGAAGATGCAAAAAGGAATTTGGCAGACATATCTTGTACCGATCACAAGAGATACATGATACATGATCAGAGAGCTTTTCAGTTTCAGTCAAAACAGCTTGGAAATAAAACAAAACTATTTCTGAGGGATGGGATGGGGGGTGGGGGTGGGGAGAGCAGCAGTTTAAGCATATTTCCAAGCCAACCCAAATTTGAGAATAGCCCATTACCATCCAGTAAATTTTCAAGGATCTCTCTCTCTCTCTGTATCTATCTTCTTTCTGTCCTTCCGATTTCATGAACCCACTTACATTTTTCTTTCATATCACTGAATGCCAATATATCATTAATAATTGTATGCAAGGAGGACAAAAAAAAAAGAGCAGGACATTTCTCCCTCTACTCTTGAATAGTAGTAATTTTGCAGAAACAAGGACAGAGAACTTCCCCCCCCCTCCACTTTATCCACTCTGCCAGGCCCAATGTTTTACAGCACAACAGCAATCACTAGGCTTGAGAAATATGGTTTCTTCAAAGGCTATTAGTTTTGCAGAAGCCATTGAGAAAATGGGTTCTTCCAGGATCCAGCTGCAATCTGATTTGTTTTCTAGGAGCAGAGCCAAGTCTGAGAGAAGGAAGATAAACCAGGACTGAAGAGGGAAGAGAAGAAAGCTTCTATTGCCACTATAGCCCCAAAGTATCGTTTCTAGATTCACTAAGGAACTTGTCTCTGGCTGGGCCTTTGGTTTGGTTGGAAGCCTGTACTCATGAACAGTTTATTTTTTAAATATTTCTTTATGTACATTTTAATTTCTATTTGAATTTATCTGCCACTTTCCATAAACAATAAGTAATGCAGTGGGATTATATCATATACCTGCTTTCAACAGTTGCATGGTGTGAACTATTTTCTTGCTTTGCATAAATGAAACTGAGGGGCTGGGGATTTTTTGCAGCTGAACCATAAGAGAAATACTACATTTTTTCTTGTAACCTGAAACTGTCCAAAGCTTTTTCTGTTGTCATTATTCAGAACGCTTTGTAGGTTATTTCATTTTTAAACACAAATCAAAGAAAAAATGATTGTTTTTATTTGCAAATCTAACCGGCTTGCATTTGAAAACAAACAGGCTCAGCATCATCTGAATCATGTTTTGTTCTAAGTTAGCCTCCTTTTCTTTCCAGTGTGACCTATTCTCCACCTCAACTGCATGTGCTCAATCGTATGAGAATAAATTACACTGAAGAGAATGGGACCTACTTTAGAATAAACTGAAATAGAGATTCCACTTCAATATATTTAATATTTTCATTTGGGAAAGTTTTTTTGTTTTTGTTTAAGTGAATCTATATGTTATACTGTTAGTCTTTGACTTACAACCATTTGTTTAGTGACTGTTCAAAGTTACAACAGCACTGAAAAATGTGACTTATGGCTGTTACAGCATCCCTATGATCACGTGTTCAAAATTCTGGCTTTTGGCAATTGGCATGTATTTATAACGATTGCAGTTATAATGATTACTATTTATTTGTTTATTTGTTTGTTTATTTATTTGACTGCCTATCTTACCCCAAGGTAACTCTGGGTGGTTTACAATATCAAAAAGATAAATTTTTACAAAACCTATACACCAGAGGTCCGCAGCTTTCTGGGCACCAGGGACCGGTTCCATGGAGAGAGGTTTTTCTGCAGACCCGAGGGGGTGTGGTTTTGTGTGCTGCCTGTATCTCGTGGATGGGGCTTTGCTTGTTTATGCAGACCAGTTGCTGGCATGCCGCGGCCCGGGGGTTAGGTACCCCTGCTATACACAATAGGAACTAAGTACAGTGGTACCTTTGGTCCTCAGCTGCTATGAAACTCATCAAATTTGGTACCCAATGCATTTTGAAAATTTTGTCCTGGTACTCATCGTTCATTTGGTACTCAATGCATGAGCTAGAATTTGTCGGTGTCAGCTGCCTTATGACTGATCACATTATTCCTTATGGGAAAAATTTGTCTGGTACTCATTGTTTTTGGTACTCATCATGCCTCCCAGAACCAATTAACGATGAGTAGCAAGGTACACTGTAATAAAAAGATAAATGCTACCTTCTGACAAGCAAAGTCAATGTCACTTAGCATCTGTGTTTCTAACATAACAACTGCTGTGATTCACTTATCAACTATGGCAGGAAGGGTTGTAAAATGAGGCAAAACTCACTTAACAACTGTCTTCGTAGCAATAGGAATTTTGGGCTCAATTGGGATTGTAAGTTGAGGACTACCGGGACTTCATAACTACCCATACTGCATTATGTACTGCAATATTATGAGTTTCAAATACTTTTCAGACCATTTTCATAAGTCCACAATTCCACAAGCAGTTCTCATGTGATAACTTCTCTTTTTTAATGGAATTTTACAATTTTTGTTTTAAAAAGCCATTGTGCGTAAACATCAGGTCTTGGGCTTTTGTTTTTAAAAAGACTTGGAAGCAGTGTTCAGACAGTATGGTTTTTACATGGCCTTGGCTGATAAACACTGATTGTCACTGTTTAATGGATTTTGCTAGGAGCAACTGTTACCTCCTGGACGATCGAAAATATGAAATGGAAAAAGAAAAAAAGAACATACCATGTCCACAGAACAACATAAAAAGAACTAGATCAGGGACATCAGGGAAGGTGGAATACTATAACAACACATTTTATATTGTTATATTATTCCACCCACCTTAATGAAGAACCCTTTGGTGTGGCTACTCCGTAGCCTTTCGAGTCCAGGTTTCCTCCCACTTTCATGGTGTCACATGGTTTTCGCTGCTCAATGTATTCATTCATGGTGGATTCCAGGAGGAAGGCAAACTTGCCCTTGGACTTGCGAACACGGGCAACGCCCTCCGCTGTGGTCCTAGCGAAGACGGATGGGTCTGTTGTGCTCATGTATGCCCACATCTTTTCGTATACTGCTATTTTAGATCTCTGAAGGAAATTAAAAGGAAGTTAGATGCAGCAAAGGAACAAGAGCCCTGCAAAACCTGGTTGCAACCTCAAATATATCAAGAGTCATTTTGTGGCTCCACAATAGGAAACAGGTCTTTTTTTGATAGAATGGGATGCTTTCGTTGAAAGGAGACTGCACTTTTGACAGGCATACAGCTAACAGATTTATGTATTTTATGCCCGGTTCTTGAAGTCATTTAAAGATCTAATCCAGAACAAAGAGAAAAAAATATATATGAGTGGATAGAAAATAACTAGATGTACAAATTAATAGCAGAAAAATCTATTGAGTACTAAGTCTACTTTCTAAAACTAATGATTCAACACAAAATAAAACGTTTTGTTCAATCTTTGGCTTAGAATAGAGTGAATTACTATTTTTGCAGATTAATTTAAAAAAAATGGAACAGTTAATATCTACAGAGCCTAAAAACTATCCAGTGCAAGATTGTTCCTATTTCTTTATTATTTGCATACATTTAGGAGGAAGTTCTTGGAGTAATTGCTTGGGACCAGTAAATCCAAAGCCTGTTATTATTATATTGTTTTCAATGTGATCAGACCTGCTTTTGTACTTAAAGCAAGTCAAAGAATAACTTATAGTTGAAATTCATGTATGAACTATCCAGCTGTATGCTTAAAATATTTGTTTGATAGACTAGCTTCAGAGTAAGTTATTTAAAAAGTCTACTTATGACATTTCTAGATCTAACTCTGATTTCTACAATGAATGGAATAAAAAGTAACATTGGGAACCCCATAAAAATATTTTTAATAAAGACAATTGAATGCACTAGATATAATTGTATTTAAGCTTTCTGCTTAAAAAGGCCATTGCATGAATATATGAGAGCATCCACAAAAATACTGAAATAACTGTTATAAAATAACCACATACCTGTATCATAATTAATCTGTTATTACAATGGATTCTACCCCTTTCTTTTGAAATAGCTACCATATTACACTATCTGTTACTACAATGTTAAATTAAAAACCAACAATGAAATTATTATTTATTTATTGATAAATTATTTATTTGTCATATTTATATAGGAGCCCATCTCACAAAATGCAGCTCTGTGTGGCTATACTGAAATTGTTCAAGTAAGAGGTAAAAGAAAGATACACTTTACAAAAATGAGACAAGTTGGCATAATCTGCCTAGAAGCTTTTTTTATAAATGACCCATTTAATTTTATTGTTGTTAAGAGACCTTAATACCCCGGGAAGTATAATTTCATTGTAGTTCCCTTTTTCAATGGCAAACACATTAAATCTTCAACAGACATTTGCCTGTATATAGGGCCTGCCTAAGTGTATGGCCTTGGGTGCAAATATTAGATGCAAGTCCTGGCATGCAATGGGATTTCCCTCACTAGTTTCAGTATGTGTGCGATGGGAAACATCCCACTTTCCTTATTCTTACCTGAAATATTTATTTTTAATAGTTCTAATTTAAATATGACTAATTCTGAATCCAACATTTTGCTTAGCATGTCTCCAACAGTTTCAGTGAACCATATTCAGTTCATATTTTGGACAGACAGCCAAGAATACAAGTGACAACAGACACCACTGTTTATAAAGTTCTATGTCTCATTGATAGCAGTGAGATTTACAGCATAGTGTTATAGATTTCTATTCAGAAATACTTCACTTGTGTTTAAAGACTGCAGCAATTGATTAATCTTTTGTTTGTCCTTCTCCAGCATTTCTAGAGTCCCCATTTAATGTCAATGAGTGAATACAGCTAAAGAAAAATATGTTTAGATCATATTTCAAAGAATGTTAATGAATGCTTACATCATTGGGACCTAGAAGTACTTAACATTTCTTGCTTCCAAGCTGCTGGAAGATATTTTTATATCTTATAACATAGCAAACAAAATGAAAACAATACAAATGAAACCTTTACAAAAGTAATGTGATTGATCAAACTGCTGGAAACATATCCTATGTATTTTCAATGCAGCTACTTTGTCTTATCCAGTATCTGCACATCGCAAAACTGCATAGTTTTTCATTAAAGTCTGCAACAGAATAAAACAAAAAACTAACCTGAAATACACCTTATAACCACAAAAAGCCTATCAAAGCTCCTTGTATTTGAGAAGTCTGGTTTCCATCAAACAGGAAAAAATGCTATTTGAATTACCTCTGATTCCTTAGATTCTTAAAGCATTTATCCCAAATGCCAACAAATAGAGCAGTTCTTGTTTTTGATTTTTAAACAAACAACAGCAATGGAATAACTTTAATATTGTATTTGCCACAGAAGCAAAACAGATTAGTTGTAATGGAACATAGTACCAGCAGCATACTGGATGGAGAAACTGAATTTCAGGAAGCATACCAACTTACTCTGAAGAATTCTTTTGTTGAACCGGAGTCCAGAGTCCCATAAGCAATTTCTGTTTGTTTTGCGAGGTCTTCTGCACTTTCTATGGGTGAGACCATTCGCTCAACAGTCAAAAAAGCAGCAAGGTTAGCGGTATATGATGAAATTATGATCAGCGTGAAGAACCACCACACACCTCCAACTATGCGACCTGAGAGGGACCTAAATATGAATAAGATATGTGTATTTTCCTAGAAGGTGCAGCAAAACAAATTATTACAGGAAATGTATTCACCAAATAAGAATTATTGTGAGTGTCGCATAATAAGTTCATTGTTCTGTTTAATACAATTTCTCTTTATTATCTGATTCACACTCCAGCATGCCGTATGGTGAATGAAGAAAAATCTAATATACTCTGAATAAACGTTTAATTATATCTCTTACAAGGAGGAGCTGCTTGCTGCATTATCTAATGAAATGATTTCCAAGCTAAGTACTGAGAAATCACCTTGGGTATTTGTCAATTAGAACATTAATAACAGCAAGAAAGGGTTTTACTAAAACAGTTTCTCACTATTCTTTCTCATACTGGTACCAAAATTTGCTTACCCAGAGAAAAACTGGATATATGGTAAAAATGAGACCTCAAAGGTTTGGCTTCAGCGGGTCTAGGTATTTTCTTGATTATGTTTAATGTTTTTCCTAAGACTCACTACATGATAATATTTCAGGGAAGGGACTTGGAGCAGGTCCACCCTATCTGATCTAGTGGGATGGACAGATAACCTCAGAGAGGTGAATAGCCTGTTCCAACACCATATAAAGCTTTAATGGTAATAACCATTGTACCCAGAGGTTTAACTCATGCAACGGGGGTGAAATATGTACAAACTTAGGGGTGCTAACACTGTATGCACTGGCTCATTTCTAGATGGTTTTCAAGGGCAGCCCCATGTAGAGTGTTTTGCAGTAACCCAAAACACAGTCACTCATGCCTTGGAAGTGACTAAGGCAGGGGTAGGCAACCTTGGTTCTTTTATGACTCGTGAA
>JANHFS010001947.1:25974-37794 GCA_032467975.1 Trimeresurus albolabris
GAGAAACACTGTCCTACACAATTGTTAGTGGAGCTATAAAGGCTGATATAGATTTAAAAGAGGTTCTTGCACCTCACTCCAGAACGTCCTAACCTGACTGTTGAGTCATATAGAACGTAAACACAAATTACGGGTAGTCCTTGACTTATAATCATTGGTTTACTGGCCATTTGAAAGGCACTGGAAAAAAAAAGACTTACAATTGGTCCTTGCACTTACAACCATTGCAGAATCCCACAGCTACTTGATAAAAATTCAGGTGCTTGCCAAACGGCATGTTCACCAGGGTTGCAGCACCCCAGGGTCATGTGACTGCCATTTGCAACCTTCCCAGCCAGCTTCCATCAAGCAAAGCCAATGAGGGAAGTTGGATTCGCTTAATGACCATGTGATTCATTTCACAACTGCAGTGATTCGGTTAACAACCATGGCAAAAAAGGTCATATCGTCAACGTCAACTCACTTAACAACTTCCTTGTTTAAACAGTGGGTATCTGGTCCCAAATGTGGCATAAATCAAGGGTTACCTGTAACTCACACTGATGAAAATTTAAATGTGTAGTTACCACTGTTTGGGGAGAGTATATTTAAATTACCCATAACTAATGGGCTTTTCCTAGAGCATATTTTAAGACCCTCTCTTCTGCAATTATGAATGGCAGTCCCATACTGCTTAGGCAATACACCTGTGTCTTCCATTTTCTAAAATGTAAAATTATATGCAGAATTGTACTGTCATATTTGCCTTTTTAATTTTCTTTTTAATTTAAATTTTCAATGTTACGTAGATATTTTCCTAAATGACAAGTCTACTAAAATCAACATTTAAAGAGCCTTGGTGGGGCAGTGGTTAGAATGCAGTACTGCAGACTATTTCTGCTGACTGCAGGTTGCCAGTTAGGCAGTTCGATTCTCACCGGCTCAAGATTGACTCATCCTTCCAAAGTTGGTAAAATGAGGACCCAGATTATTGAGGGCAATATGCTGATTCTGTTGGGGGCAATATGCTGACCACTTAGAGAGAGCTGTAAAGCACTGTGAAGCGGTATATAAGTCTAAGTGCTATTGTTATTGCTATTTTAATTGCATTTTTGTGCATTTTCCATAAGATTACATTATATCCAGATCTATCAACAGATGCTCACTATGTATAAAACTGTTAAAATGTTATTACATTTTGGATTGTACATGATTTCTTTTAACTTATGTTGTACTCATCTTGGACTCTAATAAAGAAAGTTGAGACAAGATTTGAAAAATATATAGAACATACCCACTCACACGTTTTAGATTTTTTATTATTTAAAACACTGCAAATGATCTAATTCTCTACTCTAAACTAAGAATTCTTATATTACATCAATATTATGTGAAAGATTGTGTTAATGCGGTCCATGCTTATTTCAGTTAAATAAAACAAACAGTCTTGTTTTCTATATGAGTTTAAGACAGAAATTTAAACATATACATACAACACGAGAACATATCATTTGGTAAAAGAAGACAGTGTTCAATTTCCTAATATGAATATATAAATAAGTTGCTCTTATATCTTTATGGGTGAAACAGCATAGAATCACAATAAGCATAGGAACATATCAAATGTGAAGGTAAAAAGCAAATTGCTGAATTTTTTTTTAAACATGGTATGCAGTAGAAATTTACAAATCAATACATATCGGATTTTCACAGAAGGAAAAATTGGGTATTATTGATTCCACTTAAATTCAGAAATTGGCTCAAGTACCTGATTTATTTTGTCACCCCAGTGGCACTAAATAAGTTAGTAATATGAAAGGCCAATGAACAGAGCCCATATTTCTTTATGTAACTTTTTTTTCTGGAGAAAAAAAGCAAATTCACCAGATTCTGCACTGCACTGTATGTTTGGTACACATAAATAAGTGAAAGAGATTGTTGTTGAGTGACCCTGGCCATTATTTGTTTCTAAATTAAACATGGAATTCATAGCTAAATATTGAAAAAGTTAAAAGGCAAAAGAAATGCATGCGATTAACTGATTTTTGAACAATGCCACATTTAACTGCAGACATAGTTACACTAACATTGTTAGACTTAAATGCAAATTGACCCTATTAGTACATTATAGCAATAACTCAAAAGCGGTCTTTTAGCACTTTTTCAAACCAACAAGTTTTACTAAAAGCATAAGCCACCAGCACCCACAGCTACACAAGAGATACCACATCACCATGAAGGCTACAATTCATTGGCAACTCCCTAAGCACATCTTGCCACTAGATAGTATTACTTTGTACTCATTAATAACTACTTCATCTTTGGCAATAATATATATCTACAAATCACTGGAACAACCATAGGCCACAGTATGCCAATACTTTCATGGTTGACCTGGAACATTATTTGTCAACTCTTATTTTACAAAACTCTTACTTAATAAAACTTTACAAAATTTTACTTTACGTGAGATTCACTAATGACATTTTAATCTGGACTCGCAGAAAATAATCTTATTAAATTCCATCAAGACCTTAATAATTTCTATCCATCATCAACCTTAACCTTGACCTATCAACAGAACAAGTCCACTTCCTTGATGTCATGGTAAAGCTACAAAATGGGCACATTGTAAAGGAAACCTATTGATCACTTACATGCTTTGAGCTTCCATACAGAACACACATCAAATTTATAATTTATGGCCTGGTTCTAGGATAAAACCACATTTGTTCTGACGCACTTGATGGACATACTTGACTGATGGAATAAACCAAGCAACTCAATTTGCCTTCTAACAAAATATATCCAATATTCATAGCTATTATGCAGCAGCCCAATTAGATTAATTCAAAGTGTAGATGGCATCACTAAGCTACTTTGTCTAATAACTTGATTGTCATCAAAAGTATGATGGAAAAACTCATTAATATTTCTTCAACCAATAAAAAAAACTGTAGGGGAATGGAAATGTTGGCTTTTATGATGTTTTGTAGTGCATATTTTTCATATGTTCTTCTGAAGTTGTGTTAAGAGTTGCACACTGGTATATATCTTTTGACAAATTATATGAGGCACTATGGAGCAAAACATGTACAGCATTCTCACAAAATGCAGCAATTCACCTTTTTTTTCCACATCAGAAGTATTATTAAAGCCCTCGCTTACAAGTGACTAATCTAAAGCACTTGTCTGCAGACTGTTCTTGGAAAAAATGTTTGATTTCCCTATTGCCTCTATTGCAAGGGTTATCATTACAAGTATCAAGTCTTTCTGGAAATTGTCTCCACAAATGATTGCTTAAATGAAAGGCTACCATTTCATAGTTGTCAATTAGATGGAGATGGATTGCACTAAGGACAAAGCAAAGATCAAACAAGAGGCAAAACTGTTTTGCTGGAGGCAACACTTGGTTAATTGAAACAAGAACCTTTTCCCTTGAGAAATAAAACGAAAGCTAATATTAGTTGTAACCAAAAAATCTTAATGTTAATTTTATTGCTAGGGAACCTTTCTCTAACTTATTTTTATACACAAGAGGCCAATTCATATGGCCATTCTTGTTGCTTAATTTCTTCCATATGATTGATTAAAACACATTAATCACACGATTAAATATATTAGGATGTATATTAAGAAAATGACACAAGCTGTGTAGAATTCTTGTCTGGACTAGAATTAATTTGGATTAGAAGCACTGATAGGGCTCCTTAGTCCTGTTTTAACATATCTCATTTTTGAGATGATATATTCTGTCACCCCAGATTTTCATGGCACTTGATTGCCAAACCTGGCACTGCAGGACCTCAGGGCACCATACAAAACATACAGGGGTGACATGGGATATTTTAATTTTTTGTGATGTCCATTTTTTTATATGCTGTATTTGCAAAGCTGTCTTTTGGCCTTGGGGCTCAGAAAATTACTGAGACGCAAGAAAGTCTGGGAACCTCTGGTCTAGCCTAATACATGCCAAGACCCCTGCCCAGACTCTGTTCAGCTCAAGCACTGACATTGGGCATGGGCTCTCATAAGTTATATTTAGGTAAAAGGAAGTAGTGGTTCAAAACCTGTAGCAGGCCTTATATTAATGGAAAATTAGGAATGATATAGCTCAGTGCTTGATTCTTTTTAATGAGCTGTGTAATTATCCCTTGGAGATCTTCAAATCAACTTTCTGCTTCAGATTATTTTGGGGTAAAATACCTTGAATGCATCTCCCCCTCAATTTAATAAACATCTAGAAAAAAATAACAATGTAAACAAATGTCACATCTTGAACTGAGCTTTTTCTCTGAATACAATTTTTCACCATTGTGATTCATCTGGTTCTATTTTTTTTTATTTTCAGGAGTCTCTAAATGTTAGCCCCTTGAAGTAGTCCAGAGAAAAAGCATATGAATATTAGATCTATCTTTATTGTAAGGTTACACTAATAAGTATGAAAATATTCCTTCCCTCCTTTCCTTTTACTCTCTGGAAAACTAGGGAGGGTTCCTTCTGAGATGCTTCCTAGCTCCTTTTCCTTCTGTGAGCTGAGATACCTTTTACATGATGCTTGTATAGTCTATAGTTCTTCCTCCTGTCTCCCAAGGTCATTTCTGAATACCATTACTCTAAAAATTATAATATGCATTTTCTGCATTAACTTCTGCTTACTGAATTATATAGGGCAGAATATACACAGAATTGAGTTCTATCCTATGGGACAAAAGGTTTGTTTTAAAAGACAGATTGCAATCACAGGGTTCTCCTGGTCTGGGGAGGGGGCTACTCTCAATCTTTCATGCGTTAATGACCCTCAGACTGGACTACTGCAAAGCACCGTACATGGGGCTGCCCTTGAAGAATATTTGGAAGGTTCAGCTGGTGCATAAAGCAGTGGAGCAGGCAGTTAATGCTGTTGGTTATTTGGTGCATGTGACACCACTGTTCCTTTAGCTACATTGGCTTCCAGTGTGATTCCTGACACAATTTAAGGTGCTGATAGTCCCCTTTAAAGTCCTTCATGGGCTTTGAACTAGATTACTTATGGGACTATCTCTTCCTGGTTCTTTCTGCCTATCTGATCTGGCAAGAGCAGCCTTTTCTGGATACAATCAATTAAAAGTATAAGTTATTGAAGTCCAGAAGGAGACCCTTTCTATCTTGGCAACCCTTCATTGAATTTTCCCTCCAGAACTCAGGTTAGCCTCAGCCATATTGACCTTCCTCAATGACTTGAAAATGTAGTTTTGTGCTCAAGCTTAGAGTGGCAGGTGTGAGATGAAGCCTGTCCTGGTGGTGTTAATGATCTTCTCATGATTCCTGGCTGCTGGGTATTTTTCTTTTCTTTACATTCTATGCCTTTTTATTTATGTTATTGTAAACTGCACAGAGTTTCATGAGATGGGTGGCTGTATAAATTGATTAAATCAATAAATAAACTGATAGAGCTTGAATCTTTCTACCCCAGCTGACTCTTTCCAATATATATGATAAAAGCAGAGTTCACTGAATATTTTAGGATGAATAATAACTTTGCATAGTGGCTCTCCCTTCATAAGTAGTGCACTGAATTTAAATTGCATTGTAATATACCAATTTCAACATGAATTTAAAATAAAATGAATAGAATCACTTGGATATTATCACTTGGGGATATTTTTATTCCCTTTGGATACTGAAACACCTGGGTATAAGAGTTGTGTGTAAGCCTTGGCAATTTTACATGTTTATACTGTGCTACTTTTGATCCAAAGATTTGATTTTTTTCAACAGACATTCTGAATAGTTTCTCTGTTGAAAGAAAAAAAAATGTAAAATGGCCTAGCTGGGGGACTGCTGGAGTAAATTCTCAAGAGTGTAGTGAAAGCATAGCAGAAAATGCTTCCACATCACCAATTATTTTTATTGATGGCCTTTTTTTCCTCTTTTTCTTTTTTATTATAACGCTGGTTACTTTTTTTTTAACTGCTAGGAGATGTTTGGACATCAGCGCCTGCAGCATAAAGATTTAAAGATAAGTACAGTAGACGGATCTGTTGCCTTAGGGACGAATGTTTTCTAATCAATGTTCCAGTTTATCATTATATCCTAAGCTTCGCCCTCTTGAGAGCTCTGTGTACAGTGCTAAATTTAATCATTTTAAAAAATGTATTCACTCTCTGTAATACTAGGATGTTTTTTAACTATAGGGTTTCATCACATTATCAGAACAGAACTTTCAATGTTTCTCTTGCGGAAGAGAACCTTGATGTATAAAGGATAATAGACAAATTAGTTCAGGAACTTTTCTGCCACAAATCCTAGCCTCTGGAATACCGCCTGAGGGGAGATCTGTCCCCACCCTTTTGGCTTTCTGAATGGGTCTGAAGACCTGACTCTGCCAATTGGCCAGAGGCCGATGGGGGCATTTCACTTGTAAGGGAGGGGGGGTATTGGACTAAGATAAGACCTCACTTTTTTCCTGTGTGCATCTGACTTCTTTTCTTGCCATCTTTATTTTTAAATCAATTTTAGTGTTATTTTTTATTGTTTTAACATTTTACATTGTTGCTTTTATTGATTGTAAGCTGCCTTAAGTGGCCTTTGGGCGATATGGGCAGCATGTAAGTCTAATAAATAAATAAATTAGGGATATAATATAGCCTCCTGTATTATAGGGATATGGCCTCCTTTTTGGCTGCACTGCAGATGTCTAATGTTTGCATTTTGCTGTATTCCAGAATCTCCTGGTATTATGCTTACTGGCACTGGCTTGCCAGAATGGCGCTTAAAAGACATTGTATAGTAATGCAGTCTGTAACATAGGCTCAGTAAATATCACTGAAGTGATCAGGAAGAGTTGGTGAAGGATATTTCCTTTCTGAAAACGTAATGTACAGTATATATACAAAACAACTGAGCTTAAGTAAAAGCCTTGGATTTCTAAATTTTCCTCCCTCCTGCTTCAAAGATCCTAAAAGAGCAAATTTGCAAATATGGAGGTTCTCCTGGACTCAAGGCTCTTGCATGAAGAGCATGTGGAGGTCATAGTCAGGAGGGCTTTTGCATAGTTTCAGCTGACACCCCAGCTGAGGCCTTACCTGGAAGAGGTGCCACTGAAAATGATCACTCAGGGCCTCCTTTCTGGATTGCACTACTGTCATTTGCTTCATATGGCATTGCACTTGATCTAGAATGCCTACTCATAGTGTTGCCATGTCATACTCAAATATCACTGGTTTCTAGACTTCAAATCAATAGTAGTGGGCTTCTGAATGTAATTTAAGGGGCTGTACACTAAAAGTCTAGATAGTTTGAAGCTGATGTTTCCCAGTAATTTTTACATGTCCTACCTAGCAATGGCGTAGCGTGGGTTGTCAGCACCTGGGGCAAGGCAAGTAATTTGCGCCCCCAACCCGTGGATTTTAGCACTCGAGTCCCTCGCTCTCTCTTCGCACCCACCACACCGCACGCCTGGCACCCTCCCCTCCACAGTGGGCGGTGTCGGCGACCCGGCGGCTCGGATCGGATTCGCACAGCCAGCACTGCAGAGAGAGTGAGTGAGCCAGGCAGGGGCAGAGAGCTACGAGTGCGAGCGCGCCACCCCAGATGTTGCGCCCGGTGCGGCCGGCCCCCCCTGCACCCCTCACGCTACGCCTCTGGATGGAAGTTTATTTCCCAAATCATGGGTAAAATATCTTAAAAAGTGGAATACTATTCTCCTGTTCTTGTTTGGAAGTTTCTTGAATTTATCCAGTTAGCAACAATTGTTAGAATAGGTGCGCCTTTAGTCTGATTAGTAGAATTTTCCTTTTCCTCCCCATCAATAAATAGCTAATATTCCTTCACATATTCCCGAAATGGATGGGGTTTGATCCCCTTTGTTCTTTCTTCCTGTCACTACAAATATAAGCACATAATCTGCAAAAATAAGGGGAAGTGCATGCCCAATCCTGAGTTAGGAAAGACCAGAAAGCATGATCTTCCTGGGAATATCACTATCAAAGTTCTTCCAAAATATATACTGGAGCTGAAGAAGCAACATTAGGACCTTTTTGATGTCATCTCTTCACATACAGTATACAGAATGCTCAGATAAGGTAGTACTATTCAGCTCAATCTTTTTAACCCATTCTTGCCACTCTGCTTTTAATTGCAGTTTCATGCAATAGGAAGAGAAATAGTAACTGTACAGTACGGAGAGAAAATTGATGGTAGGAATATCAACAACCTCCAGTATGCAGATGATAGAACATTACTCATGGAAAGCAAGGAGAATCTGGAGTCAGTAAACCTGAGAGTCAAAAATGAAAGTGAAAAATTAGGACTGCACCTTAACATCAAAAAAAAAACATAGATAATGACAGTTGCAGAGAACACACAGGTTAGAGTGCAGATCGACAATGAGACCATCAAAACAGTAAAGGAATTCATCTTCCTGGGCTTTAAAATCCACCAGTGGTGACTGCAGCCCCGAGATCAGAAAGCATATAAGCACTTGGAAGAACTGCAATGTCTGGCATGAATAACATCTGGAAGAGTAAAGACATCAGCTTCACAACCATAGGCAGATAAGTTAATGCAATAATTTTTCCAATTGGCTGTGAAACTTGGACTCTGGAAAAGGCAGATAGGAGAAGCATGGGCACCCTTGAACTGTGGTGCTGGAGGTGTCTATTATGCATCCCATGGACTGCAAAAATGACAAAGAAATCCAAGAATGAACATCACCAAAAGCCAAGCTCACCAAACAGGGGCTATCATACTTTGGTCCTGTCATGAGAGTTGACTCACTCAAAAAGTCAATCATGCTGGGAGTGATCAGTGGGAAAAGAAGAAGCACCTGCTGGGTGGACACTATAAAGATGACACTGAAATGAGCATGGTGGACCTGAAAGAGGCAATGCAAGGCAGAAGGGCATGGACAGTGCTGATCCATAGAATGGCCAATTGGACACAACTGAATGGCTGATGGTGACAAGAGAGAGGCTGCAACAAAATCCTGATATCATAGCCCTAATCACTTGATGCCTATGATAGAATCCATATACTATCTGAAATGGGTGACTAAGAATATATGGAAGATGTCAATGGAAGTAAGCTTTAGGATTGTGGAATGCTTTCAGATACTGTATTTTCCCAAAAGTGCCTCAGAGCATGCAATTCTGGGAGAAGATTTGGTAGCTTTATAGAGTGGTGGGTAGAGGATATAGTCATACTCTTTGTGGCACTTTGTGGATTTATATCAAAAGCACTGTGCAGCCCTGATAAGCTTATTGATTGCTGCTCCTACAGAACAGTAATATTTCCCTCCCAATTAAAAGCAGTTTTTAATGTGGCATTTTATAGTTTGACAACTGTCTCACTCCCTTAGGAACAATTAATCAAATATGCATTCATTAGCTTGGCAATTACACCATACAATATTTGTGATGACGCAGACATTTATTTAAAAATATGTCAGTTTTGGAGCATCTTGCATAAAAACAGAAGGAAGAAAAATTCTCCATGATTAGAAATTGTTTTGGCATTATGTATCCTTTGAGTCTGCATTGCCAAATATGGAATTGTTGATGTCCTTAAGTTTTTTTATGTTTATTAAGTGTTAATCATTAGAAGGCATTGACTGATGTGGAAAGAAACAGGCAATCATAATTATTCCAAATAGCCAGAATAAAAAAAGGCCACGCATTTGCATGAACAGTACTATAGAAACAATGGAAAACATTATAATTTAACGCTAAGAAAAAGCAGAAGGAAAAAGATAGAGATGAAAGATTTCAGAATACAGTATCTCCTCCCACTAAGATTCTTTGATCTCCTTCCCATTCTACCTGGACAGCTGCCAACAGATTGTATTGCATGGAAACAAAATTGTGTTTACTAGGAAGATGTACTTCTTTGAATAAGTATTATTACAAAACGGCAAGTGCATTTCTTGATTATGAGATTTTATATGGTGCACAGTTTGAATAACTGTAGATAATAATATGGTATAAAACAGTCCCTTTGCAAGTTTTGATGTTCCTTTTTCCTAAAATTAGTTGATTCACATGGTTTACTCAAAGTAAAAATATTTCTATCTGAAACACAATGTTCTTAATAGTGAAGCTGACTCCTATATCTTTTTATACATTATTTTATGATTTTAGTAATTTCTAGGATAAAGTTAAAGTAGAGAAATCAAGGGTAGAGTAGAAGATGTTGGAGCATTACCTTGAGATGGAAAAATTCTAAGGAAGCATTAAAGCGATAAACATGCATTCAAAAAGCACAAGCCTAATATAGTCATAGGATAAATAATAAGCTAATGGAATTTTCCAGAAGTCCAGTATGAGCTAAAGACAGGCATGAACTAAAGAAATAAAATAGCAAGGAAGAATTGGACTGGCGGATTTCATCAGAGTTCTGCATTAATTGGTTTCATCTATCGGAACCATGACACAGGCAAAACAGTTATGAAAATTAATTATATTAACTATTGGAGAAGAAAAAAGTTAGAAAATGCCTTTTGTATCAGATGGCTGAATTTTGTTTGAACTATAGATGGTGAAAATATGAGAAGCATCTTATTTGCAATATATATAAAGACCATGCAATTTTTATGAATAAGGAGATTCTTCAAAAGAAAGATGTGCTGGAAAATTGGTTAGAAAGCAGTTACATATAGATAGGATTGTTTAGAAAGCAGTTACATACAGTATAGATAGCAGTTACCTATAGTTTGATGCCAAACAGGCAAAAATGTACATCTCAAGACACAATGAAAATTATGATATTGGGATGTAAAGAAAGATATGCAACATTTTAAATAAGGCATCCTTCAACAGAACTTCTGATGTACTGTCTTCACTGGAAAAGGTGGGATACATCCAGGTCAAAAAAATGTTCAAAATTTAGAAAATGCTATTTTTAAAAATTAAAAATATTAAAATATGCTTTGCTGGTGACACTTCATCTTCTTTCCATGTTTTATTTTTTAATTACAGCTTACAGACTCAAAAGCAAAAAATATGCTGGATATCTGCAAAGGTCCAGCCTTTATCAGGAATTGGTTTGCCTGCCTATTGCTAAAAATATGTCTGTTAACTACCCTAACTTCTACTTGAATGTCTAGTTATTCCTTCAGCAGCCATTCAACCCTATGAAAGATTCAGTCTAGTCTTCCTCCTTCACTGAAGAACTTCCTGCAGTGTCTTCCTATTTCTTGTTTCAGGACAATTTCCCACTCCCTTTCAACTAAAAAGTTTTACTTCTTGATATTTATTACAAAGGCAGGGGGGGGAATTACCGAAACAATGAGCTTGGTCAATCAAAATCCCAACCCAAGCTGATTGGGAAGGACATCATACAATATGTGCTCACCAACATAATTGGACAGAGAGTGCATTTTATTGCTTTTCCTTGCCCTTTCACAATTATCCTGCATTGAACAGATTGAAAAGCAGCAGCATACTCTCTATTAAGACTTTATTCTTCCATGCAGCAAGCTTGGACTTTAGATAGAAATGCAGGCATGGGCTTCCAATGCAAATGTGGGAATGCTTGAGCATAATGGGGTTTTTAGAACACCTTCCATCTGGAATATTGTTCTTTGTGGGACTCCTGGTTGAAATCAATTATGTTGCAATGCAATCCTTAGGCGGGAGGTGGAGGGGTCTGCCTTCTTCAATTGTCATTTTCAGATAGGCATAACATATAAGTGGAAAAGGAGATAATATATTTCTCTGGAACTTAAACTGTTTCAAATGCCTCTCTGCCAAACTATTCTACTTAAATAACCACTTTGTTTCTTTCTTCTAAAACAGTGGTTCTCAACCTTTTTAATGCCGCGACCCCCAACCGGTCGTAAGTCGAGGACTAAACCGGTCGTAA
>JANHFS010001947.1:138029-149071 GCA_032467975.1 Trimeresurus albolabris
TGAGGAGAGGCACGGCGAGGCAGGGTGGGGGTGCCATTGTCACAGGGCAAGGTGAGGCAGGGCCCGGGGCGGCGGCTGCCTGACACCATCAGCCCCTGCACACAGAGGCCAGCGAGTGCATGGGTGCTGGGATGCATCTGGCCATATGGGACCTTGGTGAATAAGCAGGCAGCTGGTTGAAGAGAGACGGTTGCCATCTCTGGGGCATGGCACGCATGCCCACAGGAGGGCTCTGAGTGCCGCCTCTGGCACGCGTGCCATAGGTTCGCCACCACTGCTATATACAGTATATGTATAGACCTTCATCCTTACATATAAGTAACATATTAATATTAATCACTGTCCATCTTGAATACATAACGGAAGAAGGAAGCTTTAGCGTTCACAAGGTCAATACTGTATGGAACAAAACTGTGACTGAATCTGGAAGTTCTGCTTCGGAGCCTCCTAGAGAAGTAACAAAGAAAACAGGGCCATTAAGAGCATGTGTCATTCCCAGACAATCTTGCGGACCCTGCTCAAACAATGCTTATGTGTTTGAGCAGGGTCTGCAAGATCTTTTCAGCCAATGATCTTTTCAGCCATCCTCACCATTCTCTGCACCACCTTCCTGTCTGAAGCAGTGGTGCTTCTAAACCAGACTGTAAAGAAGAGGGCAACATTGCTGCAAGCAAATTCAGCAAGAGGGATGAGATTAGTCCACGTTAGGCATGAACAACCAGATCCACACATGAAGAATCCACACATGAACAATCCAGCTATTTTCTTGCTCATGCTTTTTGCATAGGGCTGGTGGTTTACATCTGGATCAGTCTAGATAATAGCATTTGAGGGTGTGTGTGTGTGTGTGTGTGTGTGTGTGTGTGTGTGTCAGACCTTGCCCTCTTGTGCCTACTAAGGATTCCAGACTAATCACCCATTTGACTCAGAATACCAGATTTGGAAGAGACCTTGGAGATCTACTATTACAACCCTTGCTCAAGCAAGAAATAAATGATTGTTCAATCTCTTTTAAAAAAATCTTCAGTGTTGGAACACTGCTATCATGTCATCCCAAATCTTTATTTTCACTAAGTAAACATACCTAATTCCTGTAACCATTCTTCATATGTTTTAACATCCAGTCCCTTAATCATCTTTGTTGCTTTTCTCTGCACTCTTTCTAGAATCTCAACATCTTTTTTACATCCTGGTGACCAAAACTGCATGCAGTATTCCAAGTGTGGTCTTATCAAGGCATTATAAAGTGGTATTAACACTCCACATGATCTTGATTTTATCCCTCTGTTAATGCAGCCAAGAACTGTATTGGCTTTTTTGGCAGCTGCAGCACACTGCTGGCTCATATTTATGTGATTGTCCACTAGGACTTCAAGATCCCTCTCCTTTATCATTATTATCATTATTATCAACTTGAACAATGGGCCATATCCAACAAAATGACTTTTAATGTGGAAAAAAGTAAAGTTTTACATTTAGGTAGGAAAAATCAAAGGTATAAGTACAGATTAGGCAAGACCTGGCTCAAAAACAGTAACTGTGAGAGAGACCTTGGAGTCCTAGTGGATGATCACTTGAATATGAGCCAGTAGTGTGATTGGATAGCCAGTTATGGTGATACAGTCTAACCCACATTTTCCTATGTTGTTAAGTAGTAGGTTGTGGTCTACTTTATCAAATGCCTTACTGAAGTCCAAGTAAATTATATCCACAGCATTCCTCTGGTGCACTAATTTTGTCACTTTGTCAAAGAATGCAGTTTGCTTCTAGGTATTCGCTGATTCGTTGCTTGATTATCTTTTCCAGAATCTTCACAGGTATTGAGGTCAGGCTGATAGGTCTGTAGTTTCCTGGATCCATTTTTTCCCTTTTTTTAAGATGGGAACTACATCAGCTCTTTTCCAGTTCCCTGGTAGTTCCCCAGTGTTCTAGGATCTTTCAAAGATATAGTTCAATGGTTCTGACATAACATCTGCCAGTTCCTTCAGAACCTTGGGATGTAATCCATTTGGTCCTGGTGAGTTGAACTTGTCTAGGGTGGACAGGTGCTCACTTACCATTTTCTTGCCTATTTTAACTTATATTCCTAATCTGCTTTTTACGGTACTATAGGTTGTTTTTTTCCTTTTGTGTAAAGACGGATGCAAAAAACGAGTTAAGCAGTTCTGCTTTCTCCCTGTTGCTTGTCACCTTCTTGCCACTTTCTCCCATTAATGGACCAATTCCTTCCTTGACTTTTTTCTTGTTTTTTATATTTTGAAAGAAGCTTTTTATTATTTTTAATGTTTGTCCCAAGTCTTAGTTTTTGTTGCAAGCTTAATATTAACTATCTAACAATCTTTTGGTAGAAGTTAAAGTCAAAGATGAGTGCAATGTAGTTTCAAACTGGGATGAATAAAAACTAACATTTACTTATAAGAACAAATCAGATTTGTTTGATATTTAATAATATTTATAATATTATTATATTATAAACAATATAATAATAAACCTAGGCTTTCTTTCACTTATCAAATCAGAAACTAGAATCTGAGATATTGATAAAGGAAACTTGTGGCTAAAGCTTAATTTTTTTTATTATTCATGTGTTGTCATAATCCCCTAAACTAGTTTTAATATCTTGGCATTATTTTTTTTCAGAAATATGAAAACAGATAATCTAAAAAATAAAAATATACCTTTTAACAAATACACTAATCTTTGTGGAACCAAGGTCATACTTTTTAATGAGCCAAGAAACATGAAGGCACCAATGAAAATATTCTGCAGTGGTTTTGCTTTACAAATTTACCTGTTTTTTATAAATGTTAAATTAGGAAACTGGTATTCTATAAAACAAAATATCAACATACCTATTTGCAGCAATACCTTGGAGGTATATTGCAATGGTATAGGTCATCCTAGGATATAATTTCATCTTCTAAGCAATCAAGACTTTGAAACTGGCCACATCCACCACTGAATCGTGAACACAGTCACTACTTACTTTCAAAATTCCAAATGGTCCCTTGGGCCCAAAACATTGCTTTAGATTAGCCTTCCCCAGACTAATGCCATCCATCTTAGAACAGAATTATTTATAGCAAGCTTCCCTATTCCATTTCTAACCTCCAAATATATTGGACTTCCTTAGTAGGAAGACAGCACCCACCCCCCAGAAAAAGAAATATTTTGGAGGATATTAAAAAAAAAAGCAGAATATATTTCTCCAAAGTAATAATAGAAAATCTTAGGCAGAAACACCCCCCCCCAAGTCTCTCTTTCCTAAGCATAGGCCAGGTCTGTAGAAATGCAGATTTGACAATCCTTTTAGAAAGACTGGAGCCAGGAAACTTAGTGCTGATGCGATTAGAAAGACAAAGATCCCTAGAACCAGCAACCCTTCACCCCAAAAAATCCAACACAGGATATAGCCATCAGCCACAGTACAAGGGAAGCAGGACATGACCTTTAGGACATAATAGGATTAACCCACCACCATCAGAATACCAAAAAGACAAACTGAACCTCAGGTCAAAGTTCATGCCATAGGAACAACTCCAAACACAAAAGCCCAAGAAGATATAAAAACCCACCATCCAGCTCCATGTGGTCAGCCACCCCAGAAACATGCTGCTGTCACTGAAGTTTCTGGCAACTAAATAAACAAGAATCTTCTTTCTAAAGCAGTCTACATTTTGTTTATTCCTGGCTTGGACTGACCTTGATGAAGATTTTTCTTTCGACAGTAGAATCAAACAATAACTTAATTTCTTGCTTTTAATAATGGTTACATACAACTAAAAATGGCATGGAGAACTGTGATTACAACCTGGATCAAATGCCAGATCTTGGTGGGGTTCAAACTGAGGATCTTCAGATGCACAAGGTTTTGTTTATCTTGTATTAACAAAAAGAAGACAGCATGAAGAAAGGCACAAATCCTATTTATTAGTAGTAATTATATTTATTAAACTAATAGGGTTATTTAAGATTCTATACTCTGTCCAAACAATCCTAGTGATTACAGCATTGTTTTGATAATAGTAGTAGCTGTATTATCAGTATCCTTATTAACTTTTAATTGTTTTCAGTTATGGCGCAAAATAATATTTTGTTAGAGTTATAGTTAATTTGATAAACATTATATGACGCTGTTACTAGTAGTGCTATA
Source organism: Trimeresurus albolabris (assembly GCA_032467975.1). Taxonomy (NCBI): domain Eukaryota; kingdom Metazoa; phylum Chordata; class Lepidosauria; order Squamata; family Viperidae; genus Trimeresurus; species Trimeresurus albolabris. The sequence continues at coordinate 142,183 of JANHFS010001947.1, forward strand.
AAGCTGCTTTGGGAACAAAATACAAAAAATAATAAAAGAAAGGAGAAATATATCATAGTTTCTAAAATTCCTTAGATTAACAATTAGCCCAAGGCCTGCTCAGCATAAAATGACAGATTATCCATAAAGCACTGAGAATTTTTTTTAAAAAACCATTGAAACAAATGGAAACAATATACTGAAGATTATTCAGGCATACGTGCCAAGGAAATGTATGGGGTTGTATTAGGACAACGAAAAAAGACAGATGAAAATAACTGTACCCAAGTGTTAGCCAACAGAAAGAAAAAGCATTTCTTCTTCATAGGTTTCTAAGAATAGTCTCATTATATAAGAGAAGATTTTCTAACAATTTTGTTATTGCTGTTTACAAATTAAATTCTTTGCTTTAAGAATTATAAACCTAAAGATACAAAATGGTGCATTCCTATTTTCATAGGTAAGAGGAGTCAGACTGGCACAGCCTGGTGTGGTGGCGAATTTGCTGGATTAGAAGTGGAAAGATCCAGATTCTACTCTACCATCGGCCATAGAAGCTTACCATATGACTTTCAAGAAGTCATTCTCTCCAGCCCAATCTGCTACACAAGCTTGTGAGAAAGAAAGAAAAAAGGAAGGAACACAATGTACATGGCCTTGATCCAAAGGTGCTTTTTCAAAAGGCAACTGGTCTGTGTTTTTGCTTGAAGACGTTTTACTTCTCATCCCAAGAAGCTTCTTCAGTTCTTCTGTGATGAGAAGCAAAATGTTTTCAAGCAAAAACAAAGTCCAGTCTCTCCTTTGGGTCAACCATGATCTGGGTGACGTGAGAATCTCCATAGATACAGTATATGGCCTTGAAATTCTGAATGTGACATAAAATAATAAAAAAGTACACATAAACCCACAGCATTCTATTTCTCATGGCAATCTTTGTAGTGGTGAAAGCCACAAGCAGGACAAAAAAAGGAACAGTATCTTTCCATCAGGTATTTCAGCATGTGGTAATAAATGTGATATTTATTGTAATCATATTTCCTGGATCAGGTACAATATGCAAGAGTTTTTCTCAAAGCCAGTTAAAATTCAGAAAAGCCAGCAAAAACACAGATACAGGGATCCTCTGGTCCTGCTTTTCAACATTTACATCAATGGTCCTATATAGCGAAATGTCTAAATGATTTCCATCCTTCCAAGCTAAAGGATCACAGCATTATTCTGATGATCTATGCAGACGATATAATTCTTTCCAGGACATAACATGCTGAAAGCATTGGCCAAATACTGCAATGATGTCATCCAACAATAAAAAAATCAGGAAACCAAGATTATGGCCTTTATTAAAAGGCCGAAGCACCTCTGATGGAGTATTAATGGTCACAGAATAGAACAGATGATCTGCTTCAAGTATTTAGGAGTGGTTACACATGCCATTGTCTCAAGGAAAGCTCACTGTGAATAGGTTTCTGCCACTGGACAAAGATCTGCCAATACCATCCTTAATTTTTTCCACTCCAAGGGAGGAAATTATGTGTCAGCCATAGCTAAGCCTTTTCAGTGTAAGACACTGGCCTAATTGCTATGGGTACATAGGGTACAATCCAAAATCATCAGAGCAGCTTTCCAGATACCTCACTATAGCAATAGCAATAGCACCTAGATTTATATACTGCCCCATAATGTTTTACAACCATTTGGTGGGGTGGTTTACAATGTCAGCATATTGCCCCCAACAATCTGGGTCCTCATTTTGCTGACCTAGGAATGATGGAAGGTTGAGTCAACCTTGAGCCCTGTGAGAATCGAACTCCAGGCTGTGGGCACAGTTAGCCTGCAATACTGCATTCTAATCATTGTGCCACTATATCCCAATGCATATCTATGACTGGAGACAGGTATGATAAAAGTGTGTATCTTGCATCAATAAACTTTTGGCTAAAGCTTAGCTTTTTTCCTCTAGGCTTAGCATCATTAATCCTCCACGACAACTTTCAATCTACCTGGATTAAAGCTGTGGAATCTAAATGTCTAAATCTGGGCTTTTCTGCCTCCTTGGTTCTTCAGATGGAGCATGATCAGCTGAAACAAATCCTGAAGCAAAGGATAAACAATACAGAACATCAGCAGATCTAGAGAAGACCCCGGCCTTCTGGTCATCAGCACACAACAGATACACTGTCACTGCTGCTACTGGCTACCTGACAGAGCTAGAAACACCCATCCATCAAAAAGCTTTGGTCTCTTGACCTATGTCATGCTTTTCCTTTTGCTGTATTATGTAGCATATATTTAAAAAGGACCATTGTCTAGAAGGTTCTGCCCCTTGATTCTAAAAAGTGGAAACCACAGAACATGTTTTTTATCATTACTCCTTTTACAGAGATATCCGAACCAGATTGATCCTCCCTCTGATTAGCAAATACCCTCCTTGGTCAGACTTAGCCTAGGCTCAGATGCTGCTCATAAACGATCATTTTGTTACAGCACATATGTTTAAGCTTTGTGCAGCAGCATGGAAGAGCTGCAGGATTTTGGTGGGCCAAGTTTCCACAAAACAAATGTATATATTTTTTTACTATATGATTTCTTTTTTTGTAGCTTTACTTAATTTAAATTTTACTTAAATTTTAGATTCTATTGCATTTTTGTAATTTTCAAGGCTTTCAAATTTTATATAATTTTAGAGATTATAACACAGACATAGATTGCTCCTTTTGGAGCACAATCATGGGTTCTAATTAATTTGTTTTATAAACACATTTTAACTTTGTCTAAATTTTATTTACTTTCTATTAAGACATTCATGGACACACTAATGGACACATTGCTTGTAGACTAATAAACTGGCTGATTGGCTGAGTAGCCTTCCTCTCAACTCATTCATTCTTCCTTCATTCTTTTGTTTTGCAATTTTTTTGCTCATATATGTCCAAAGTTCTTTACCATATTTATTTCATACCATTCATTTTTAGTTCACATTCATGACTCATTTTTTTCATCCTCCCACCTCTAGTTTTATCCCACACATAAGTACACCATTCCCACTGCACTAAAGTTATTTTTAGGTTCCTCCTGACATTTTCAATTCTGATTTGCACATAACAATATAAGCACACCCTTCTGTCAACAAACATTATAAAAGCATCCCATAAGTTTTTTTAAAAACTTTTGCACATTGTAATATGAGTTCTCCATCTATTTATCCCATTTTCAATAAGTAATCTGCCAAGGTGCAAACATTCATGCTCTCAAATTAATTTATCTTATGTATGCATGACTTGCAATCATTCATTCAATTTCAAATCCATAATCTTTGACACTTGCTGCATGTTTTTTGTGTTCTTGGCCAGCAGCACCTCATATGAAAACAATGGTTCATCTATTTACCTATCCTTAAAAATATAATTCTAACATCATGAGTATTTTTTATACTTTGCATAACTACAGTGAACAATCAAAAACACATCATATATTCTTGTCTTACTTTGTGCGTGGTGTTGAACCAGCTAAGCATGCTGCTTATTCTCACACATGCTATACTCCTATTGTACACCATTATTAAGACATGCAGCAACAATCTTCAATTTCAGAATTCATATGCTTAATCTAAATCAGTAAATAGAATAAACATTCGCACATTCCTACAGTTCTCAGTGAAAATCATTTCCCCAAATTGTTGTAAATTGATTTCTGTAATGCTTTCAGTTTAACTTTTTTTTCGAACAAGTAAACAAAAATTCACCTGATTTTCATGTAAGTTATAAGACATTCACGGTGAGTAAAGAAAATTTTGGGAAGAGAATATACAATTCTGCCTACTCAGAACTAAGCATGATTGATATCTATTTATTTCCAGGCCAAAATATACCCAAATGCACATACAGTCATTAGTTTCATTTGGAAAAAGCTAATCTATCTTCTAGAAGATAAATAGTAAATCTAATCTACTTTAGTTGCCTTCACAGCACATTTTGTTTCTTTCCAAGCCAAAATCATACAGATCCGTTTTGAACAAGTCACCTTTCAAGTGTATTAATCAACTACAACAATGTGACTGCAAAGAAATCTTTCTGAAAAATGATGTATATATACTGTAACATTTGGAAGGTGACAACCAAGAGAAAGCAAAATAGATGGGATCAATTGGTATACTGCAATACATTTTCTTGGTTTAATGCCATTTAATTCTTTTAACTTCCATAAATACCTCTCAAATCGCACACAAATGTATTACTAAGTCTGACTTTTGAGAGTGAGACCCCCCTCCCTTCATTGTACTTGCTATTTATTTAATTTTTACATTTTATTAGTTTTACTATAAGTTCTTCGTTGTGAACTACTTAGAGACACTGACAATAAGCATACAAGTTTAATACATTTTTATTACATGCAAAACAATGTGAAATCTTAGCTGCCAGAAATTTAACTGGTATTGGCCATCATACGATATTGTAATATATTGATATAATATAAGTGCAAATCCAAGAAATTTGGCTTTTTGTAATTAATAGATGAAAAGTTTGTCAATGCACATATTTTTTAAGTGCTGTCCATCATTTCTGGTATGACACCCAGTGTCCTAATAACTATTTGGACTGCTATAGTCAGTTTATGCCACAATCTTTCAACTCTGATCTTGATACTTAGTGATCTTCTACAATTCCTTGTCTTCTATTCTACTATCCTTTGGTATTGCCAGATGACTAGGCTGACCCAGAGGGAGGGGTAAAGTGCATCATCAGTGTTGAGTCCCTTCATGCCCATGGGAGATCTAAGTCCAACCTACTTGAATTCCGTTAACCTTGTCTACTGCCAATTTGCCTTAATTGTTAGTAGTTCAGATACTTGTAGGGAGTGTTAGCATGCAATAAACCTGGATTCATTTGAATTGCCTTGGCTCCTGATTTTCTATGCTTGATACCACATCAGTTATCCATTCTCCTTTTCAACCCATTAAATCTGCTGTGTTATGTGTCAAGACTTTATCAGTTTGTATTTGGAAATCCCATAATATTTTAACCTGCTTATTTTCAACTAGTTTTTGAACTATATATTCTCACCAATTTTTCATTACTGGCACCCGATATTTTTTACAGATATTCCAGTGAATCATTTTGGCCACTGCATTATGTTGTTGTTTGTAATCAGTTTGTATAAACGTCTTGTACAAACTGATTATAAGATCTACTATATTTTTTTCCTTCTTTGCACAATCTGCACTTTCAATCATTTTGTCAATTCTGGCTTTGATTTCATTAGGTTGAATAGCTTGCTCTTGAGCAACCAAAACTGAGCCTTCAATTTCTTTTCTTTTTTTAATGTTGCAGCTGTAAGCCATTATTTATACATTTCCCATACTCTATATTATATAGAAATTGACCATGTAATACATTTCTTAGCCAGCATTCTGTTCATGTTTTTATTACTTTATTTCAATATTCATGTTTGGCTTTTTGCACATTCAGTAAGTTTCCGTTTTTAACTTGCATCCATGCTTATTCTTGGCTGTTTTTTTGTGTAATCAGCCAATGCATACTTTTTTTCTTCAATTGTTTGACTGGAAGTAAATCACTGCATATAATCTATCACTCAAACTACGAGGATGTAATGCATAGTGAACAGTATTAGCTTTCTTGTTTTTCAATCCATGCCATCAAGTTTAGGTTGTGTCCAGTTAATAATACTAACAGTATAGCATATCACTAGTATAACCCAGGTATTGTTTCCATCATTCAAGTTTGTGTTTAACACTTTTTGGGTGAATTCTTTACTAATCACATTTTTAATTTAACCATTTTTATGCTATTCAACTGTGAAATGCTCAGATACTAGTAGGCTTCGTCCTAATGGCTCCTGATAGTTTGGTCATTTGGGATTTCAATTCCATTACTATCTATGATTTTACCCCGATTAGTTGCTATTATTGCACATTTCTGTAGGCCAATTAAATGTGCTAAAAAGTCTTACAGTATTTGTCAAGGATTGGATTTTGATTTCTGATTTTCCATAAAGTTTCAGATTAGCCTGATATTATTATTATTTCATTCAAATGTAACAGAAGTTAGGGAATCTTATTGTATGAAATATAGGCTGGAATTCACAAACCTCAAGTTACTGACATTACTAAAATGCAGTTTTCAAGGGCTGCAGTAGCTTTATGAGTAAATTCAGTGAATGTTGAAATTCACAGATCAATAAAATACTCAGGCTTTAATAAGTATTTTAATTGGAATAAATTATTTATTATGATCTGACACAGCTTACAATAGTAGATAAAACAAAAAGTTACATATTCTGAGGCTAAGTTCACAAAGTAGTAAACTCCAGAAAATTTTGAATGTTTTTATATTATAAAGCAGTTTAATTTTGGTTGAACTGTAATTGCTTTTCACAAAGAAGTCAAAAAGGGAGGGTTAGCATAAAACCTAGTTCCACGACCAGCAGAAGTATTGCCCAACAACAGATCAGAAAAGCTGGCTGGCTGAGGAATTCTGGAAATTGAAGTCCACAAGTCATAAAAGGGCCAAGTTTGAAGACCCCTGGCTTTGATAAACAGAAATTCACAAGTGCCTGACTATATCTGAAATGGAGAACTACTCAGTGCAGTAGAAAGCTAAAACTGAGCACCATCAGGTTGTTCTTGGACCAGGAAGATCCAACCCAGCCATGGATATTATTGTGAGGATAAAATTAGGAGCAGCTTCCATAACTGTAATGTTAGTAAGATATCACAGTATCACAAGACTTGCAATAATACTTAGAGTTCATCTAGTAACTACCTAGTGCAAGTTTAGCCACTTTAGTTATGTAAATTTAATATGTTTTAGCATTTTAGACAGATAGCTATCCAGTCTTTCAATACCAATAGTGAAGAGAAGCATACCAATTCATGAAACAATCTATTCCACTG
>JANHFS010001947.1:170861-184552 GCA_032467975.1 Trimeresurus albolabris
TCCTGTCCTCTACCATCTTCTGGAGTCCATTTAAGTTCACACCTACTGCTTCAGTGACTCCATCCAGCCACCTCATTATACAGATTCCTAATATTTAAAAAGCAGTTAAAATGCAATTTACAAAATAAAACCTTGCTTTTAATGTAGAGAAGAGCAAGGTTTTACACCTAGGCAGGAAAAACCAAAGGTACAAGTACAAATTAGACAAAAACTGGCTCAAAAACAGGAACTGTGAAAAGGACCTTGGAGTCCTACTGGATGATCACTTAAACATGAGCCAGCAGTGTGCGACAACAGCCAAAAAAACTAACATAATCTTTGGTGGTATAAACAGAGGCATAGAATTCAAATCATGTGAAGTAGTAATACCGCTTTATAAAGCCTTAGTAAGGCCACACCTGGAATACTGCATCCAGCTTTGATCTTACTGGAAGTAGAGAGAAGAGTAAAGTGCTTACAGGGACTTAGTTTTTGAGAGCGATCTTATAGTAGCGCTACAAAAATCAAGAGTTGAATTTTCCTGAGTTCCTGAAGCAGTCCTACTGAGTTGAGTTTCATTACTTGGAACAGCCAGCTGTCTTCACCTGAGTAGTTTGATTCAGAATCCGAATGAGTAGCCATTGTTCAAGGTGGTCTGAATCTCCTCTTCCAGGAAAATCATGACTACAGGAAGGAATCTAGTCAATGAATAAAGGCATCCTTATCTTTTGTCCCTTCCAACTGTTGAAGGACTCATCTAATATTGACCTTCAAAGGCTAGAACTCTATGTACAAAGGAAGGTTACTGTCCCTCCTTGCTTCAGTTCCCCATTTGTTTTGTTTCCCATTTCCAAGATAAGTGGTGTCTATGTAAAAAAAGTACTGTCCTTTAACATAAATAGCAGGTTTGAATGCTGCTTCTTGTAAATGATTCTTTTCATGGGTTTTCTTACTGTGGCAAGAGGCAATGTTATTTTTTTCCCCTGTCTTTTCCTATAGCTGAGTACTTATAAAGTGATTTTTTTTCTTTAAACTTTTCCCATTTCCCACGCTGCTTTCCCAACTCAGTGCTTTTCTTTCATTGAGTTGACTAATTCTCATAGATTATTATTGCCTATTACATTATATTGTATGTTAGCTTTAAATATTATATATGCTACATACCTACATACATTACTTGATTGCCTTTACACACACTTAGATTCAAAAATATCTACATCTCTTTATCCCCAACACCAACCCCTCCCCCATCTCCATCCCCTTCTCCAAGATCTCCAAAGAAACATAACTGAACTGGGTCAAATACTGAACTTTCAAAAAGCTAAGCGAAGCTCTGTTACATGTCTATACATATCTAAAAAGCTTTCATGCACAAGAAAAGGCACTTGTTCTTAGTTGAAAGCAAGGAAAGACCACGGAGTTGTGTCATGGAGAATGTGGTGAAGAATTGGATTGAAAAAGTGCAAAACACCATTGCACCTTTTCCCCTCTTTTAATTCAATGACTGAAATCACTTAGCATATTTCCTACTAACCTTTGCAAGTGCAATTTACAGCTTATCAGCATATCAGCATATCAGTTCTCCCCTTCCCTTCTGATAAAACAAGACATCAACAGGAATATTTTTTCCTGACCTCAAATTTCCATCTTTAGTGAACTCTAAGTAAGCAGCAAATGTGGGCATATTGCTATAAAAGCATAGCATATGTGTGTTTTGTTCTAATTCTAGCCCTAACCTCTCTTTCTAATCCTACAATTAAGAAAACACAGGTATTAGTGGCAAGTTTCATTTTTCTTACAATTAGACAAACAGGCAGAAGTCTTGATTCATCTGGTGATACTTCGATGGTCTTCTGTTCTATCATCTTGAAGCCCAGGAAAAATCTTCTGCAATGAGTATATAAAGTCCTATGTTGGTCTTCTTCTGTACTCTTTTCCAAATTCTGTCCTCAAAAGACTTTGTGGAATTTGAACTCTTCACCAAAAGTGAGCCTTCTGCAAGCAAAATTTGCCTAATCTATTTTAGGATCACTAGCCTCCCTTTTTTCTGTACTAAAGCAAACTATTTAACAGCCACTGAATACATTTTAATTGTGATCCCTCACCTCTATTCTAAGAGAACAGAATATCAGGATTGAACTATGGAATCCTTGATGCTTTCTGAACTTGATTGTTTGCTTGCAGATGTTTCATCACCTGACCAGATAACATCAATGTTACCTAATTAGTATTACTTACTCAGATAATGGCGTATTGTAGGCTAACTCATTGTTCAGCTCTCACCGGCTCAAGGTTGACTCAGCCTTCCATCCTTCCAAGGTCAGTAAAATGAGGACCTAGATTGTTGGGGGCAATATACTGACTCTGTAAACTGCTTAGAGAGGGCTATATAAAGCACTATGAAGCAGTATATAAGTCTATTGCTATTGCTAATGAAACATCTGTAAACAAACAATCAAGCTCAGAGACCCCAAAGGACTCCATACCTTGTTTATTTTTGAGCTATTTCTTCCCAGAGACTTGGATGCTTTTAAAATACTTCCTCTTTTGCCATTCCATATGTGCAACTTTTTCTTTTCCTGGGTGATCTATTTCCCAACAAAATCTAATCTAAAGTAACACCTACTCTCAGCTCCTTATCGGCTCAGTCAATACAAACTGCTTTGTTTCAGTGTCTGTATGGATGCCTGGATATACAGTATGACGGGAGGCACTATGGCTGAGAACATGCTCATCAGAGGAGCAATTAATTGGAAGAATGTTTAGGCAAAATGTGAAGTAGAATGTCCTGGTGGGAAATTTGTTTATTTTGTTATTTATTCCATTTATATAGCCACTGATCTCACTTTTATGTTACTCTAGGCACCTAGAAATGCTGTCAAGTAGTAGAATGGGCTACCTAAATGCTACTGCAGTATACTACTTGCTGGAGATTTTAAACAGAGGCTGGAGGTTCATGTCATGGGAGTAGTTTTGTGGATTCCTCCACGTCGATGAATAAAGTCCCTCTTGCCTCATATATTCTATGATTCAACCTTTCTGTATCTCCAGTTGTAATTATGAAGATATTCATTCTATTATTTACTATGCTTTCTCTTAATAGATCCCAGAGCTGTGAACAAAACAAAAATTCTAACACAACATTAAACATATTTTTTAAAAATGGAACTAATACACAAATCTATAAAGGATATAGGTTACCATCTCAAATAAAGGATTCTGGATGGCTAACAATATTAAAAGTAAATAAAAGCAAATGCATATAAAAAAGTTAAAACACACAGCAGCTGGGAGAAGCTGCTGGGAGAAGCTTTTAACACCGCCAGGATATGACTTGAGGGCCCAAATTTGAGCACAAGAACCTCATGTGAAAGATCAACAGGCTTAGGGCCAAATCTGATCCTTGGGGGACAATGATCCAGAAGGTAGGTGTCATAGCAATGTCTTCTTTTAAACCCTGGGTGTCAAACTTGCGACGTGATGTGTCACGATGTATCGTAATTTTTTTCCCATTGCTGGCAATTGGGGTGGGCGCAGTTTTGGCATGACACATCCAGCCTGTGGGCTGGCAATTTGACACCCCTGTTCTAGACCTTGTCAGCCAACACACTTAGCTGATGGTGCCTGGAGCATGTTCCTCCTACTGGGTCACATATAATGGGTAAAAACAGCTGACGGAAGATGGCAGGTTATCTAAGAGATGGGTAGTCCCTAGTTGTTTCTGCCCACTCAGATCATTCAGGCAGGATGGGTACATTCCAGGTTAAAATCTTGCAAGACCGAGAAAGTCTTCTTTCTTTGTTCTATACTTTCTCTGGCATCATCTTTACTCTCTGGAATAGCATCTCCTGTGAGGAGAAGAAGAAATACATTTGGCTCTCAGCCTTCAAAGTGTTTTGCTACCCTCCCTTGAGGCCTAACTCTGTTCCCAGGCCTGGAGTTAGCATGCTTGCAGACCCTTTTTGTTATTGTTTTTAATTAAAATGTATTTAATCAGATGTATAGGTCTTCCCATATCACAGAAAGTGACTGTAATGACACTGTGTTATCTGTTTTTTTAATCATGTGTTTAATACCTTTTAAGCTGCCCAGAGTCAGGCAGCCAAGTGTCAGTAGCAATAGCACTTAGATTTATATATCGCTTCATAGCGCTTTACAGCCCTCTCTAAGTGGTTTATAGAATCAGCATATTTTCTCCAACAATCTGGGCCCTCATTTTACTAACCTCAGAAGGATAGAAGGCTGAATCAATCTTGAGCTGGTGAGAATCGAACTGCTGGCAGTAAGCACAGTTAGCTTGCAATACTGCATTCTAACCACTGTGCCATGGCTCAAATCCAATCCAATCCAGATTGGTCATAGAACAATATTTCTGAGATGTCTGCGAGAACATACTTTGTTTAAAAGATATCCAAATTTGGACAACATAAAACTAGTTCTCTTTGTCTAGGAAACATTTCATAGCTGGAATGCTGCTGTTGAGAAAGAAGACACCAAACTAGGAGTTGATCTCTAATTCATCTCACTGCATAGATAAGGAGGTCATTGAGGAAATAGTTTTCTTGATATATTTTTCATGTTGCAAGATTATTGAGATAATATGTTTGAAAATATAAAAAATAGCTCATTTGCTGAAGTTATACTTGTATTACTTGACAGGCTGGGATTTTCAGCAGGGCATGTCCATCAGTATTATACTGAATATTAAATAATCCATTAATATACCAATATAGCCATGTTCTTTTATTCATATATGTGTCGGCAACTCACATTAATTAATATTTTAGGTTGCTTTCTTCTATACTTCATAATTAAACCACAATAGACTTTAATGAGTTTTTTCTCAAAATAATTTTGGAGCAATGGATTGTTAATGACTGTGATATATTGGGTGTCTGTTGGATGTTACTTGTTTTCAGTTCTACCTCTAAAAATGTTTGCTTTAAATAATAAATCTTCATAGGTAATCAGTGACTGCCATTTCATTGGCTGAATTGAAGATCAAAATAATAAATAGCAAAGAGATTAGATATTAACTCACAAAGTTGATAGCATCATGAAAAGAGCTATAGATAAAAAGCAATGCAAGGTGAATAATTGTGCATGTTAAATCTGTTTTGATAGTACATGACTTCACTATTTTTTGCCAAAATTGTCTGCTAACATATATTATCATTTCTTTCCTATCTTGTTAGTAATATAAATATACTTTGCAATGTTTACTTTACAATTTATTAAAATTCTGGTTTTTCTCCGATTTTCTCTGTTCTATATTGATAGCAAAAGGACCTGTACAACCCCATCCCTTAAGCAAATATTAAATTGCTTCTAAGCTTTTAGTCTTTTATTGGTTTTTTTCTTATTTTAGTTGTATTGCACCAATTTATATTTATTATTATATTTATTGGATATTTATCGAGAACATTCTGTGGTCTCTTATGAGCAATTTGCTTCATTCTTTATGGATGAAGTTAATTAGATTCACTTTGAATTAGAAACCCATGTTTGGAGTGGTTTTGATGATATAACCTTGGTTCATCCTATTTAAAAATTCTTCTTTTCAGCTTGTGGAATTTGAGGAGGAAGATGGGTGATTAGAGAAGTGAATAATTATTACCTTTGTTCCTCATGGCTGATAAATCAATTAAGGCAAGACCTTATAAATTATAAGCTAGAAAAGCATTGTTAAACATATTTACTGTTTTGCTGGAAAGTTTAGAAAGTCATAAAGAAACTACAAAAGTATTATATTTCCTGGCCTCAATAGTCCTGACTTAAGGCATCAAAATAAGTTCCTATGCTTTTTCACATTTCACTTTTTATGGTTTCTGCAGAAGTTATTTTTTAAATTTTTTTCTGTTAATCTTTTTTTCTGTTATTTTTTTCCTGTTAATTTCCAATATGATATCACTATAAAAATTGCCATTCCATCTCTCCTACATTAACCCTAAAATGATCTCTTTCTCATTCTTGGTTGTCCCAAAGGTGCTTTTTTTCATGAGGCAACTGGATTTTCTTGTTTTTCTTGAAGACGTTTCATTTCTCATCCAAGAAGCGAAATGTCTTCAAGAAAAACAAGAAAGTCCAGTTGCCTCATGAAAAAAGCACTCTTCGGACAACCATGACCTGGATGACTAAGAATCTCCATAAATACTCATTCTTGGTTATTTTAAATGCAACACTATTTTTCCAACTTCACTGGTTGTCTTTGAATCAAAGGTAATTCTTTTGATTGTAGCTTTCATCTATCAGCTTAGTCCCTCCCATACCTGAAATCCAATGGCTAAAGAAGTTTTCCAAAACTTGAATGTAATGTCAAACTCCTTTGTACATGAATTCAAGTTATGAAAGGTCGTGGTCAGGCATACATGCCCCAGCCTTTTCAGTCCTTAATCATTTGAAACTACCTTTCTACAACAGTTTGGAGATTTTCTTCTATTTCATTACCTGTAATGATTTGAATAGGTATAGCGAACACTTATCAAGGTTAACATGAAAGGCTGTTGCATTTCTTTGCAAGTTCTGGGTTTTATTACAGAAAGAAGCAATTGCTTCTTATTACCTTAACTTGAAAGCTTTGTCTTTAATAACGTAGTCTCTGTGTAGAGTTCTATGGAGAATTCTAAGTTTGGGGAGGTGGAAAAGAACACCGGATGGGTAATGCTTCAGGTCAGCATAAAGTGAATTAATTATTCCTTTAGAGATTTGTTTCTTAGTAGCATATTCACTGCAGTGCAGGCCCCAGCCATCAGAAGATGTTTGAACAGTTCTGATTTTTCCCCCCTTGAAGCAGATAAAGTTTCACTCAGGAATGTAGTAGCAATTACTTCTCCCTTATTTAGCAATAACACTATAATTTCTTGTGAGGATACTGTGACTGCTTTCCTGTTGCAGAGAAATTAAATGGCTAAATACTCAAAGCATGGCTGGCTGTAGTTAATGAACACTCCTAATACTCCATTTTCAAAATTTATGTTTGTGTAAATATGTTACATAGATTTAGATGAGTCTCCTCTTACTCAGAGGAGTCATACTAAGTATATATGTAGAGAAAGCTGTTCTTTAGACCATGGCCAGGGGCTCTTCATTCATTTAATTGCTTGATTGGACTGCAAAGTAAGGCATTGCCCCAGGAGCCAATTACACTTGCAAGTTTCATTTGAAAGAGGAATCTTCTCCCTCTGGACCATCCTTGGCCCTTAAATTTTAAGTCTCTGAAATCATTGGCACTAACGTTTCTTCTTTTGGTTTATGGACTAATTTCAAAACTCACAAGCAAGTAAGCAAGCAAGCTATTCAAACCTTTGGCAAGAAAAATCTGACTTGGCTTGCTGCATGGAGGAAGAGATAAAAGGATAATGAGAACCAGTAGTACAATAAAGAGAAGAAAATACACATAAAGAAAGAATATTAGAAGAAAAAAGCCATGAAAAAAGAAAACATGCTAGCTCTGCTCACTTTGGTTTTATTCTTGCCCTTTATTTGTTTAAGACTCATCCAGTATTGACACATGTCTCCTCAATTTCCTATAAAATGCAGCCTTTGTCAGAAAATTTGACTCCCTAGCTTCCTCATTTAGGGCTCATTATCTTTGTATAAATAGACATTAGCTAATGGCAAGTTAAGGGTCATTATGTTAGAAATATTGTTAACCCCCCCCCCCAGTATAGCAGGTCAGAATTTAGGAAATCACAATTAGTTTATACCACGTTAGCTGTGAGATGCTTTCCAATTTTCCACATTACATTGATATGATAAATTATTGTAGTGGCCATCAGATGGTTTATTTAATAAATACATTTTGGCCATGTTCCATGCCTAACTCTTAAGATGTGCAGCCCATAAAGATGGATGGCATCTTTATGCCAGTTCAATTGATGCATAATTATCTTTCCAGTGATAACCCTTATTTCATTATAGTGATTGAAACTGTATTTGTCCTGTCCCAGGTCAAGCACAAACATAAATACACAAATATTTTTTTCTCTTTACTAAATGAGGCTTGCAAACACAGTATAGAGACAAATTCCCTCCCAAATTCAGCAAGTTTGAATTCCAAATCCAAGCGGCATACAGGAGCGTAATTAGGTGGAATCTGAAGGACAGAACCTATGGCAGAATCATCAGCTGATGCAGTTTCAAAGTCCGAGCTGCAAGTTCAAAAGTCAAGGCACACAGAGGGGTTGTCATCAATGGAGAACTTGTGTTTACTGATGCATTTTAATATAAGACTCCTGGTGTAGCTCATTTAGAGGGGTGAGACTCCTTCCTACATGCACTTGCTCTACTCCAGGGGTCTTCAAACTTGGCCCTTTTATGACTTGTGGACTTCAACTCCCAGAATTCCTCAGCTAGGCATGCTGGCTGAGGAATTCTGGGAGTTGAAGCCCACAAGCCAGACAAGGGCCAAGTTTGAAGACCCCTGCTCTTTGAAGCCTGCCAGGCTCTTGAACGGAGAAGGGGTGCTAATTCTGCAACCTCATGTTCAGAGACCGACGGAAGCTGCGTCTACTGATTTACTAGTCAGTCCAACCTCCTTGCCTATTCAGACAGCAATCCATTTGGTGGTGCTGGAGCTGGTTGCTCATTGTCAGTGTCCTCCTTTCGCTAGGTGGAGAGCCCATTATGAAAATATACATACCTGGTTGTGATGATCATTTTAGACATTACATTCTTTATTGTAGCTGTCTACTGTATAAACCAATTCAATAGGATCACACGGGGCTTTTAAAACCTCCCACTTAATTTCACCTTAAAGAAATTATAATGTAGATGTGGTCAAGGAAAATAGATTTTTGAATTTGAAAAATTATAGACAATTGAAATACAATAGGAGACAATTAATTATGAAAAATCATTCCTTTTAGGAGCACACTTAGATAATCTTAACAGGCATGCTAATAAAAATTGATCCAGGCTAAAATAACTGAGTATCAAGCAAGCACAGAATAAACCTGAGATTTCACCTGAGCACCTCTGCATCCATAAGGCATTAGCCAGTAAGCACTGCGTGCAATAGTAAAAAAAAAATTGAATACAAGGTGAAAAAGACAACAAAACACTGTATAGGAAACAATACATGAATGGAAAAGGGACATTCTGCTTAGAAGAAATTATTGAAAAGAACAGGATGCAGGGACAAAATGAGACAGAGATAGTGTTATGAATATACAAAATAGGCCCTTCTACCTTACCATCTCTGAGACAGTCTTCTTCTGTTTCAACTCAGCTTCAACTCAAAGCAGATAAGGACCAAGATAGTTAGCTAGATACAGAAAAGATGTACAGATTCTACTTTTGATCTATATTGAAATATGCTAAGTACCATGTAATGGGATATAGGCAGGCAGGAGATGATACAGAGGTATTAGCATAGACTTTGAGGAAACACCTCTCCTGTTATGAACTTGGAAAGATGTTCAGATGTAGAAGTAAGTATGCTGCATAACTGGACTTATCAATCAGAGCAGTTTTCAAATTATTGACTTTCATATTTCATGATTTGGGAAAACTGCCAGAACATAACCAGAAGGGCTGAAACGGCATGGTCAGAAAGAATAAAGGATCATTCCAACATATTCTGAAATATTTTGTTTAGCACACTAGTTTTTATAGGTATCTTACTATATCCTGCCTGAGTAGAGGTTGCACTAGATGATTTCCAAGGTCCCTTTCAACATCATCATCATCATCATCATCATCATCATCATCATTATTAATCATCGCCTAGTCAGCCAGATGTTCAGACTGGATTGGCATCTTTGTCTACTTATTGAGTCCTTACCAAGGACCTGGGTTAGGCCGATGTGGATGTTTGATGGTATTACAGATATTGTCGCAGGATGGAAGCAGTTCCTAGTAAGGCTGCCTTTTGCAATTGTCTAATAGTGAATTTGTCAATGCCAATGGTGTTATATTATTATTATTATTATTTTGAGTTTTGCTACCAAAAGAGTTGTCTCTGTCAAAGCTTTACCATCTGAGACACCGTTAAGTAGAAAATGACAACAACAATAACATTCCTTTTATTTATTTGTCTGTGTATGCTCTGGTAGTTTCAGACCTCCTCCAACACCTCAGATAAAAGCTTGCAGTGTTCCTAGGCCATATCAATTTCATGAATGAATGAATAAATGAATGAATTAATTAATTAATTAATTAATTAATATTAAGGTGGGAAGCCATATAAATTACATTACAGGATGAATGAGCGAAAAGGCTGGATGATGACTTCCTCAACTTAAAGTTACTACAAAATTGTTACTAGAGGTGTAGCATATTATTTCTGACACAGTCCCTCAAGAATAATGTTGTGTGCCAAAGGTGAACAGGGATGAGCCATGATGTGGTGGAAGGCTCTCCTGTTCTTATCTCTTTCTCAAAGCAAGAGTCAGGCAAAAGAGGAAAAGATTAATAATACTAGGAATGGGATTGTTCTTGAAATCCTAACCTTTTGGGGGATTTGGGTGTCCTATTCCCCAAAGCAATGCTTCACAGCTATCTGACATAATGGGTTATGCTGGGAAAGTAAACCCTGCATTCAGTTGAGTTGATGCTTACCATTCTAATACTGTAACTCTTCAGATGATGAAGTTATCTGAAAGATATCATGGCAAGGTTATGTAGAGCATAAGTGATTGTATAATAAAAGTTAAACTTCAATAGCTGATACATACAATTATATAAGAAATATAGAACTCTCCCAGATGTCAAGCAAATCTCACCTTTTCAACATTTCTCGGCAAGCCTCATCAACATATCCATACAGTTGTTGCCATTATTTTACTGTTATCAAATATAACTTTAGGCTGCATCCTGTACAAAAGCCTTCAAGATGATTTGCAAAGTAGAAAACACAGAATAAAAGGAATACATTAAAAGCTGTTTTTAAAAAGATATAAGTAAAGAGATGGGAGGAAGGAAAACTGAAACATATTCTGTATAAGCTGCTAAGAGTCTTTTTTTTTATTGTGGCAGGATAGAAACCTATTTAATAAATAAAAATTGAAAGAAAAACTGTTTCTCCAACAGAGAAGGCCTGAATGAATAGGTAAGTCTTCAAAACCAGCTAAAAGATGGAACAGGGAGCATTACAATAGGTGTAATCATAGGCGGACTGCATGCCCGACTTTGCAGTGAATCTTCCTCTGTTTGAAGGACTGTCAGAAAGATCCTCTGTTTGAAAGTGTCTTTTAGTTGTAAAACTCAAGAACAATTTTCTATTTAAAGGGGCCTCTTTTCAAAAGGCTATCAGAGAACAATCTCTCATTTGAATATACTCTTGATCTGAAGAGTTACAAAGGCCACATTGAACGCAGAAGAGCCAGTGTTCACCTGGTAATTCTTTCAGGTTTTCCCCTCTAGTCTAGTGATAGTGCATTGCTATTTCAATCACAATTATTTTTTAACAAGGAGATGACCATATACATCAGTTGCATGCATGTTCTATCAAGGGGGGGTATTTTTTTCCTCCTCTATTATGATTACAATGCAATTACCCCTCTCTTTTTGCTAACACACAAAACCACTTAAGGAAATTACCTTGGGTATTATAATGCATCATTTCTAGGACTTTGCTTAACCACTTGCATTAATATGCAGTGTTATGTGTATTGCTGAAGCTTTTCAACCTATGCATGCCAATGTTTCCACATTTTAATGAAGTGCTAATGAAGAAGTGTGCTTTTTTCTCCTTTGCTATGCTAAACTAGGATCAGGTAAGTACAGGAAGTCTTGAAATGTTGTTCCCATTTGGCAGAACCTCAATGCTTCCCTTCAGTTAGTTTGTACTTTTGGATTGGTTTGCTAGAGCTTATAATGAGAATTAAAATTGACCTGGAAGAGTGTGGCTCTTATCAAGAAAATAAAAGGGATGTATGGAGGTGTAGAGACCATCCTGAGACAAACATCGGTTTCTAAAAGAAGTAATCAAGTGACCCGGTCCCACTCTAGATTGTAAGGAAGAAGTAAGCCTCTTTAGAGGAGGAACAGGCTGAATTTCATAAATAGGGGTCTACTAATAAATATATGATGTATTTGTATATGTGTGTTTTTGTGACCCATCAATCTTGATGGTTTTGGAGTTGAAAAGTCTACTTACCCATGTAAAATCATCATAATGTTTTAAGTATTTCTTTATCAATTTAAAGGAAGAATTTACTTTAAATATATATTTCATGTAGAACTACACCCTATATTTTAACACTCTTACTACATTTCTGATGAACTAAAAACTAATTTTAAGTATTTGGAGATGTAGTTAGCGTTGAAGTTGTCTCCAACTGGTTTCTGAATATCACCTCCATATATTGTTTTATGTAACATATTGCAATGTTCAAAAACATTAACAGGGGAACATTTATATTTGTCTAGGTACTGTGTTGAAGTCCTGAAAGTTTCCAGCATGAACAAATTGAGTTAGAAATAATTAGAAGGAATGTTTAATTTTATTTTGGTGTACGTACATGAATATAGACAATGGTCTACTGTTCCATTACAAGTGTTAATTAGTTTAGCCAAGGTAGAATAGTTTTTCTATAATTAATTGAGGCTGCTGCTGTAAATGTGTACTTATTTTGCATATATTTAAACCTTAAGTAGATGATCACAAGTATACTTCATATATTTCATTTCCATTTAACTCTACTTATTGTACGTTTTTCCTTTACAAATGTGTCCATGTGTTTCTTAAGACTTTTAATTCTATATTATTTTAGTTTGTCCATCTCAGCAAATGATTTTAGATGGGGTACAGCATAAAACATAAAAACAATTAAAACAATACAAATAAATATATATTATATGAATTAAATGTCCAAAGCAAAATCATTGTGAAGACCAATGCCATACTGACCAACAATGAGTTACCATCCCTAGAAGACAGAATGGCAGCAATCTCACCTCCTGGCAAACTTCTTCCAAATAGTCCTGCATATGGGTCTTCTGCTATAGATGTAAGTCTGCAGGAACTAGAGAATCACATCATTCCACCCTCTCAAAGCCAGCAGATGAAGGAGGAGTCCAAAAAGAAGAAGTCTGAGAGGAACAATGACTCCAAACTTGCTAGATGTCCAATTCAAGGTGGTCATCAAAGCCCACCAGGAAAAGACAGGCAGATATCAATGCCACCAATAGGTCTATATATCTCTGGCAATCCAAACCCATCACAACACCAAAACAAAAAACCCCAAAAATATTCAAATAAAGCCTGAGTTCACACACACCACCGCTCTTGCTGTCATCCTGAATTAAGAAATTAAGATTTAATTCTATTCCAAATTTGATCAATTCATATTGATAGACATGATTCATGGTAATCAAAGCACCACCTTTTTCAAAGCACATTGAGCTGCTTAACTGATTTGCAGTCTATAGAAATAGAATAACTTCTGCCTTATCACTTCCATCTGTGCAGCCTCCAAAGATTCACTGGAGATCATCTTTCTCATCCCGCCCCTAGAGTGAGAAAGAGAGAGAAAGAAGACACAGGAACAATCTCTTTGAGTGCAAAACCCTAGGCCATTGGTTTAAGATTATGTTTCTCTCCTTTTAAAAGATGTTCAAATCCTTGCCATGTTAAATAATTTAGCCAGTTCAGGTCTCCAAAGAGAGCAGAATTTGTGTTGTTGTTGTTAATTGCGAAGTCGTGTCCGACCCATCGTGACCCCATGGACAACGTTCCTCCAGGCCTTCCTGTCCTCTACCATCTTCTG